>JAJNNQ010000500.1:0-39525 GCA_027886175.1 Phylloscopus collybita
ATCGATGACGTCACGCAGCCAGCGGTGACGTCACGCGGTCGTTGATGACGTCACGGACGCACCTGGTGATGTCATAGACGAGCAGCGCCCCTGCCGGCCCCTCGGTAGTAACTGCCGGGGTCACCGACCTGGGAGATCGGGGAGATTTTGGGGAGATTTTGGAAAATTTGGGTGAAATTTGAGGGAAATTTTGAGGAAAATTTGAGGGAAATTTTGGGGAAATTTGAGGGAAATTTTGGGGAAATTTTGAGGAAATTTTGGGGAAATTTGAGGGAATTTTGGGAAATTTGAGGAATTTTGAGGAAATTTGGGGGAAATTTGGGGGAAATTTGAGGGAAATTTTGAGGAAATTTGAGGGAATTTTGAGGAAATTTGAGGGAAATTTTGGGGAAATTTTGGGGAAATTTGAGGGAAATTTTGGGGAAATTTGAGGGAAATTTTGAGGAAATTTTGAGGGAAATTTTGGGAAAATTTGAGGAAATTTTGGGAAATTTGAGGAAATTTTGAGGAAATTTGGGGGAAATTTGGGGGAAATTTGAGGAAATTTTGAGGAAATTTGAGGGAATTTTGAGGAAATTTGAGGAAATTTTGGGGAAATTTTAGGAAATTTGAGGAAATTTTGAGGAAATTTGAGGGAAATTTTGAGGAAATTTTGAGGGAAATTTTGGGGAAATTTGGGGGAAATTTGGGGGAAATTTGAGGGAAATTTTGAGGAAATTTGAGGGAAATTTTGGGGAAATTTTGGGAATTTCTGGCGGAAATTCAGGATGGAAAGAAATCCCCACCCGGGAATGGCAGGTGGGTAATTAGGAGCAGTTAATCAGTGATTAGTAATTAATTCCAATGAATTAATTGGGTAAAAAGGGGGGAAAAAAAAAGGAAAAGATTGGGAGAAAGTAGAAAAAAAAAAAAAAGGGAAAAATGAGGAAAACCACGTAAAAAATGGATGAAAAAGTCAGGGAAAAAAGAGGGAAAAATGAGGATAAATTGGGGAAAAGGGGAGAAGTGAGAAAAGTGGGAAAAAAATGAGGAAAAAGTGAGGAAAAAGAAGGAAAAATGAGGAAAAAGAAGGGAAAACCAAGGAAAAAAATTGGGAGAAAAATGAGGAAAAACCAAGGGAAATGATAAGGAAAAAACCAGGAAAAAAAATGTGAGAAGTGGGAAAAAGTGGGGGAAAGAGGGAAAAAGGAAGAGAGAAAAAGTGGGGGAAAAAAAGTGGGAAAAGAGGGAAAAAGTGGAATAAAAGTGGGAAAAATGAGAAAAAAAAAGGAAGAAAAACGAGGAAATAATGAGGGAAAAAATGAGAAAAAAAACAAGGAAAAAATGAGAAAAAAAGAAAAAACGAGGAAAAAATGAGGAAAAAATGAGGAAAAAAGGGGGAAAAAAGGGGAAAAGAGGGAAAAAGTGGGGGAAAGAGGGAAAAAGGAAGAGAGAAAAAGTGGGGGAAAAAAAGTGGGAAAAGAGGGAAAAAGTGGAATAAAAGTGGGGAAAAAAGGGAGAAAAAATGAAGAAAAACGAGGAAAAAATGAGAAAAAAAAAGAAGAGAACAAACGAGGAAAGAATGAGAGAAAAAGAAAAAATGAGGAGAAAACGAGGAAAAAATGATAAAAAAGTGGGGGAAAAAAAGGGGGAAAGAGGGAAAAAGTGGAATAAAAGTGGGGAAAAAAGGGAGAAAAAATGAAGAAAAACGAGGAAAAAAATGAGAAAAAAGAAGAGAAAAAACGAGGAAAGAATGAGAGAAAAAGAAAAAAATGAGGAAAAAGTGGGGGAAAAAAGGGGAAAAGAGGGAAAAAGTGGAATAAAAGTGGGAAAAAAATGAGAAAAAATGAAGAAAAACGAGGAAAAAATGAGAAAAAAAGAAGAGAAAAAAACGAGGAAAAAATGAGGAAAAAAGAAAAAATGAGGAAAAAATGAGGAAAAAATGAGGGAAAAGTGGGGGAAAAAGGGGAAAAGAGGGAAACAGTGAATAAAAGTGGGGAAAAAATGAGAAAAAAAAGAGAAAAAACAAGGAAAAAAATGAGAAAAAAGAAGAGAAAAAACGAGGAAAGAATGAGAAAACAAGAAAAAACGAGGAAAAATGAGGAAAAAATGAGGAAAAAATGAGGAAAAAATGAGGAAAAAGTGGAATTAAAGTGGGGAAAAAATGAGAAAAAATGAAGAAAAACGAGGAAAAAATGAGAAAAAAAGCAAAAATGAGGAGAAAATGAGGAAACAAGTGGGGAAAAAAGGGAAAAAGAGGGAAAAAGGGAGCAAAAAAGGGCAAAAGCGGAGGAAGTGGGCCGAGGAGGTACCTGAAGCGCTCCTGCCGGCCGTGTCCCAGATCTGCAGTTTGACGCTTTTGCCGCCCACGCTGACAACCTTGGAGCCAAATTCCACCCCGATGGTGTGGTTGGAATCCTGCTTGACTGGAGAAAAACGGGAAAAAAGGGAAAAAAATGGGAATTCTGTGGGATTTGGGGGTGGGGAAGGGCCCCAAAGTGACAGAAAATGGCCCTAAAGTGACAGAAAACAACCCCAAAGTGACAGAAAACGGCCCCAAAGTGACAGAAAATGGCCCCAAAGTGACAGAAAACGGCCCCAAAGTGACAGAAAATGGCCCCAAAGAGACAGAAAACGACCCCAAAGTGATAGAAAACAACCCCAAAGTGACAGAAAATGGCCCCAAAGTGACAGAAAACGGCCCCAAAGTGGCAGAAAACGACCCCAAAGTGGCAGAAAACGACCCCAAAGTGACAGAAAACGGCCCCAAAGTGACAGAAAATGACCCCAAAGTGACAGAAAACGACCCCGAAAGTGGCAGAAAACGACCCCAAAGTGACAGAAAACGACCCCAAAGTGACAGAAAACGACCCCAAAGGGACAGAAAACGGCCCCAAAGTGACAAAAAATGGCCCCAAAGTGACAGAAAATGGCCCCAAAATGAGAAAAAACGGCCCCAAAGGGACAGAAAACGACCCCAAAGCGGCAGAAAACGACCCCAAAGTGACAGAAAATGGCCCCAAAGTGACAGAAAACGGCCCCAAAGTGACAGAAAACGACCCCAAAGTGGCAGAAAACGACCCAAAGTGACAGAAAACGACCCCAAGGGACAGAAAACGGCCCCAAAGTGACAGAAAACGGCCCAGAGTGACAGAAAACGACCCCAAAGGGACAGAAAACGGCCCCAAAGTGACAGAAAACGACCCCAAAGTGACAGAAAATGACCCCAAAGTGACAGAAAACGGCCCCAAAGTGACAGAAAACGGCCCCAAAGTGACAGAAAACGACCCCAAAGTGACAGAAAATGGCCCCAAAGTGACAGAAAACGGCCCCAAAGTGACAGAAAACGGCCCCAAAGTGACAGAAAACGGCCCCAAAGTGACAAAAAACGGCCCCAAAGTGACAGAAAACGGCCCCAAAGTGACAGAAAATGGCCCCAAAGTGACAGAAAACGGCCCCAAAAGGGACAGAAAATGGCCCCAAAGTGACAAAAAACGGCCCCAAAGTGACAGAAAATGGCCCCAAAGGGACAGAAAACAACCCCAAAGTGACAGAAAATGACGCCAAAGTGACAGAAAACGACCCCAAAGGGACAGAAAACGGCCCCAAAGGGACAGAAAATGGCCCCAAAGTGGCAGAAAATGGCCCCAAAGGGACAGAAAATGGCCCCAAAGTGACAGAAAAAATCCCCAAAAAGTAAAAAAAAAGAAAATCCTCCAGAATCCCCCAAATCCCAAAAAGATCCTCAACAAATCCCCCCAAAAATACCCCCCAAAATCCCAAAAATTAAAAAAAAAATCCCCAAAAAGTCCCCAAACAATCCAAAAAAATCCCCCCCAAATCCCCAAAATATTCCCAAAAAATCCCCAAAAAGTCAAAAAATAAATCCCCCAAATCCCAAAAAGATCCTCAAAAAATCCCCTGAAAATACCCCCCAAAAATCCCAAAAATTCAAATAAAATCCCCCTAAAAATCCCCAAACAATCCAAAAAATCAAAAAAAAAATCCCCAAAAATTCCCAAAAATCCCCAAAATATTCCCAAAAAATCCCCAAAAAGTAAAAAAAGAAATCCCCCAAATCCCAAAAAGATCCTCAAAAAATCCCCCCAAACACCCCCCCAAAAATCCAAAAAAATCCCAAAAAATCCCCGAAAATTCCCAAAATATTCCCAAAAAATCCCCAAAAAGTAAAAAAAGAAATCCCCCAAATCCCAAAAAGACCCTCAAAAAATCCCCCCGAAAATACCCCCCAAAAATCCCAAAAATTCAAATAAAATCCCCCTAAAAATCCCCAAACAATCTAAAAAATCCAAAAAAAGCCCCAAAAATTCCCAAAAATCCCCAAAATATTTCCAAAAAATCCCCAAAAAGTAAAAAAAAAATAATCCCTCCAAAATCCCCCAAAGATCCTCAAAAAATCCTCCCAAAAATCCCAAAAATTCAAATAAAATCCCCCTAAAAATCCCCAAACAATCCAAAAAATCCAAAAAAATCCCCAAAAATTCCCAAAAATCCCCAAAATATTCCCCAAAAGTCCCCAAAAAGTAAAAAAAAAAAATCCCTCCAAAATCCCCCAAATCCCAAAAAGATCCTCAAAAAATCCCCCAAAAAATCCAAAAAAAGCCCCAAAAATTCCCAAAAATCCCCAAAATATTCCCAAAAAATCCCCAAAAAGTAAAAAAAAAAAAAACCCCAAAATCCCCCAAATCCCAAAAAGATCTTCAAAAAATCCCCCAAAAAATCCCCAAAATTCCAATAAAATCCCCCTAAAAATCCCCAAACAATCGAAAAAATCCAAAAAAATCTCCAAAAATTCCCAAAAATCCCCAAAATATTCCCAAAAAATCCCCAAAAAGTAAAAAAAGAAATCCCCCAAATCCCAAAAAGATCCTCAAAAAATCCCCCCGAAAATACCCCCCAAAAATTCAAATAAAATCCTCCTAAAAATCCCCAAACAATCCAAAAAAATCCAAAAAAAGCCCCAAAAAATCCCCGAAAATTCCCAAAATATTCCCAAAAAATCCCCAAAAAGCAAAAAAAAAAAAAAAAATCCCCTTAAAATCCCCCAAATCCCAAAAAGATCCTCAAAAAATCCCCCCAAACACCCCCCCAAAAAATCCAAAAAAATCCCAAAAAATCCCCGAAAATTCCCAAAATATTCCCAAAAATCCCCCAACCCCCCCGAAGTCCCCAAATCCCCGAAAATCCCCCGAATTCCCTACACTTGCTCTCGATGAAGTGGTGCAGGAGGCAGGATTTGCCGGTGCCGGCGCTGCCGATCACCAAGAACTTGAACAGGAAATCTGGGGGGGAAGAAAATCCCAAAATTCCCAAGTTTGGACCCAAAATTCCCAAAATTCCAACATCTGCACCTCGAATTGCCCAAAATTGCAACATTTGGAGCCAAAGTTCCCCGAATTCCCCACTTTCGGACCCCAAATTCCAGCTTTGGACCCCAAATTCCCACCTTTGGAGCCGAATTTCCAACGTTTGGACCCCAAATCCCCAAAATTTCTGACCTTTGGACCGGAAATTCCCCCCAAAATCCCCAAGTTTGCACCCAAATTTCCCCAAATTCTCACTTTTGGAAGCAAAATTCCCCAAAATCCCCAAGTTTGGACACAAAATTCACCAAAATCCCCAAGTTTGGACCCAAAATTCCCAAGATTTCGGACGTTTGGACCTAGAATTCCTCAAATCGCCACATTTGAACCCAAAATTCCCCAAAATCCCCTCCAGAGAGCCCAAAACCCCAAGTCTGCACCCCAAAATCCCCAAGTTTGGACCCATCCCAATTCCCAAGATTTCCTAAGTTCGGATCCAAAAATTCCCAAAATCTCCCACCTTTGGACCCCAAAATTCCCAAAACTGCAACATCTGGACCCAAAATTCTGCCCAAATCCCCAGATTTGGAGCCCAAAATTCCCCAAATTCCCCTTCTGGGACCCCAGAATTCCCCTCTAGAGATCCCCAGCCCCCCCCCGATGCCCTACAGAGACCCCCAAAAATCCCCTACAGGGACCCCCCAAATCCCCTATAGGGACCCTCAGATCCCCCATAGAGACCCTCAAATCCCCTATAGGGACCCCCAGAGCCCCCATAGAGACCCTCAAATCCCCTATAGGGACCCCCAGATCCCCCATAGAGACCCTCAAATCCCCTATAGGGACCCCCAGAGCCCCCATAGAGACCCTCAAATCCCCTATAGGGACCCCCAGATCCCCCATAGAGACCCTCAAATCCCCTATAGGGACCCCCAGATCCCCCATAGAGACCCTCAAATCCCCTATAGGGACCCTCAGATCCCCCATAGAGACCCTCAAATCCCCTATAGGGACCCCCAGATCCCCCATAGAGACCCTCAAATCCCCTATAGGGACCCCCAGATCCGCCCTAGAGACCCCCAAATCCCCTATAGGGACCCCCAGATCCGCCCTAGAGACCCCCAAATCCCCTACAGAGACCCCCAGATCCCCCATAGAGACCCCCAAATCCCTCATAGGGACCCCCAGATCCTCCATAGAGACCCTCAAATCCCCTATAGGGACCCCCAGATCCCCCATAGAGACCCCCAAATCCCTCATAGGGACCCCCAGATCCTCCATAGAGACCCTCAAATCCCCTATAGGGACCCCCAGATCCCCCATAGAGACCCCCAAATCCCCTATAGGGGACCCCCAGATCCCCCCTAGAGACCCTCAAATCCCCTACAGGGACCCCCCAGATCCCCCATAGAGACCCTCAAATCCCCTATAGGGACCCCCCAGATCCCCCATAGAGACCCTCAAATCCCCTATAGGGACCCCCAGATCCCCCCTAGAGACCCTCAAATCCCCTATAGGGACCCCCCAGATCCCCCCTAGAGACCCTCAAATCCCCTACAGGGACCCCCCAGATCCCCCATAGAGACCCTCAAATCCCCTATAGAGACCCTCAAATCCCCCATAGAGACCCTCAAATCCCCTATAGGGACCCCCCAGATCCCCCATGGAGACCCTCAAATCCCCTATAGGGACCCCCAGATCCCCCATAGAGACCCTCAAATCCCCTATAGGGACCCCCAGATCCCCCCTAGAGACCCTCAAATCCCCTATAGGGACCCCCAGATCCCCCATAGAGACCCTCAAATCCCCTATAGGGACCCCCAGATCCCCCATAGAGACCCTCAAATCCCCTATAGGGACCCCCAGATCCTCCATAGAGACCCTCAAATCCCCTATAGGGGACCCCCAGAGCCCCCATAGAGACCCTCAAATCCCCTATAGGGACCCCCAGATCCCTCGTAGAGACCCTCAAATCCCCTATAGGGACCCCCAGATCCCCCATAGAGACCCTCAAATCCCCTATAGGGACCCCCCAGATCCCCTATAGGGACCCTCAAAACCCCTATAGGGACCCCCAGACCCCCCCAATCCCCTATAGGGACCCCCAGATCCCCCATAGAGACCCTCAAATCCCCCATAGAGACCCCCCAGATCCCTCGTAGAGACCCTCAAATCCCCTATAGGGACCCCCAGATCCCCCATAGAGACCCTCAAATCCCCTATAAAGGCCCCCAGAGCCCCCCAAATCCCCTAGTGAGACCCCCAAAACCCCTATAGACCCCCAGCCGCCCCCCGAACCCTCTATAGATCCCCTATAGCCCCCTCAGATCCCCTTTAGAGACCCCCAAATCCCCCATAGGGACCCCACAGACACCCCCAGACCTTCCCGGACCCTCTAGAGGCCCCTGCAGACCCCTATAGATCCCCTAAATCCCCCAAAAGGCCACTCAGACCGCCCCAAAACCCCTATAGAGACCCCCAGGCACCATTTAGGGACCCCCAGACCCACTTTACGGACCCCTCATAGACCCCCCCGACCCCTATAGAGCCCCTATAACCCCCCCAGCCTCCTTTAGGGACCCTCAGAGCGCCCTAAATCCCCTATAGACCCCCCAAATCACCCCCACTAAATCCCTAAAGAGACCCCCCCGGGTGTCCCCAGACCCCTATCGATCCCCTATAGATCCCCTATCGATCCCCTATAGATCCCCCATTGCCCCACCGTAGGTCTCGGACATGCTGGAGCCGGGTCGGGGGACCGGGAGCAAAAATGGCGGCGCCCTGGGGAGACACTTCCGGGTGAGTGCGCATGCGCGGGATCGAAAGCGCCAGCAGATGGGCGGGGCCCAGAGAAAAAGAAAGGCGTTGCCAATGAAAGGGCAGGGAATGAATGAAAGGGGCGGGGTCAGGGAAAGGGCGGGAACTGTGAGGGGAAAGGGGCGGGGTGAAGGGGACGCACGGTCCGAAAAGGGCCCGGTTTGGTCTAAAATCGCCCAAATTGACCTAAAATTTCCCGGACCACGACCGAGACCAGGATCAGCACCAGAACTGACACCAGCACCAAGACTCAGACCGACACTGGGTCCGAGACTGGCACCGACAACGTTCCGGGACCGACACCGGGACCAGCACCGCTCCGGGACCGAGACTGAGACCGAGGTGGGAACCGGGACGGGGATCGGAGCCGGGATCGCTCCGGGATTGGCTCCAGGAGCGCTGTGGGACCCTCGCGTCTGTTCTGGGGAGTTTTTGCCGCGACCCAGCGGGACTGGGAGGGAACTGGGAGAGACTGGGAGGGACTGGGAGGGAGCCCTGGGCAGGTGCGCATGGTTCCGGTGCAGCCATCCCGGTCCATCTGATCCCAGTCTGTATGGTTCTGATCCAGAGGATCCAGCCTGTGCAATCTCAGTCCATGTGATCCCAGTCTGTGCAATCCCAGTCTACAAGGTCCCAGTCCCCATGATCCCAGTCTGGATGCTCCTGATCCAGATGGTCCCAGTCCATGTCATCCTAGCCTGTACAATCCCAGTCTGTGCAATCCCAGTCTGTGCGATCCCAGTCTGTACAATCCCAGTCTGTACAATCCCAGTCTGTTCAATCCCAGTCTGTGCGATCCCAGTCTGTACAATCCCAGTCTGTGCAAGCCCAGTCTGTTCAATCCCAGTCTGTGCAATCCCAGTCCCTGTGATCCCAGTCTGTGCGATCCCAGTCTGTGCAACCCCAGTCTGTACAATCCCAGTCTGTGCGATCCCAGTCTGTGCAATCCCAGTCTGGACAATCCCAGTCTGGACAATCCCAGTCTGTGCAATCCCAGTCTGTGCAATCCCAGTCTGGACAATCCCAGTCTGTGCAATCCCAGTCTGTGCGATCCCAGTCTGTACAATCCCAGTCTGTACAATCCCAGTCTGTGCAATCCCAGTCCCTGTGATCCCAGTCTGTGCAATCCCAGTCTGTGCAATCCCAATCCCAGTCTGTGCGATCCCAGTCTGTGCAATCCCAGTCCGTACAATCCCAGTCTGTGCAATCCCAGTCTGTGCGATCCCAGTCTGTGCAATCCCAGTCTGTGCAATCCCAGTCTGTTCGATCTCAGTCTGTGCAATCCCAGTCCGTACAATCCCAGTCTGTGCAATCCCAGTCTGTGCAATCCCAGTCTGTACGATCCCAGTCTGTGCGATCCCAGTCTGTGCAATCCCACCCTACAAGGTCCCAGTCCCCATGATCCCAGTCTGGATGCTCCTGATCCAGATGGTCCCAGTCTGTAGGATCCCAGTCCCTGTGATCCCAGTCCCGGTGATCCCAGTCCCTGTGATCCCAGTCTGTGCAATCCCAGTCCCGGTGATCCCAGTCCCTGTGATCCCAGTCCATGTGATCCCAGTCCCTGTGATCCCAGTCCCGGTGATCCCAGTCCCTGTGATCCCAGTCCCGGTGATCCCAGTCCCGGTGATCCCAGTCTGTACAATCCCAGTCCCGGTGATCCCAGTCCCGGTGATCCCAGTCCGTACGCTCCTGCATGGCACACACTCCAAGGCTCTGCCATTCCAGTTCCCAGCAAGGAAAAGATCTTCCTGCCCTTGAAGGCCAAGCTCTGAAGAAAGCACCAAAAGCCAAGGGCAGCGAGATCCCACAGGGACATTTCACTGCCAGCCCCCAGAACTTCATCCAGGCTTGTGGGAGCTCCTGCATTGGGAATTAAATCCGGGCAGGGTCTTTGGTGGGAGCTGCCCTGGCTCCAGGGAGACGCTGAGACACAAACAGAGCAGGCAGAGAGAGGCAGGAGAGAAAGGAGGACACAAACACCATCGGCTGAGAAGGTGGCACTGAAAACAGAACTGACACTGACTGAAAATGAACGGGGCAGGAATCAAGAACTCTCCAAGTTTTATTTACTCTCAAAACACATCCCAGCCACCCAGCCCCACACAATCCTGATCCCACAGCTCCAAATTTGGATCCCGCTTCTGCCAACCTCCTTCCAACCTCATCTCACCCTGGTGGCTGTGGAATCGAGTAAGTTTGGCGTGGGATGGAGTTTTCCTGAGGTGGGAACAAGCCATTTTGAGGTGGAATTCAACCCTTTTGGGCTAAGACTGAGTACTTTACAGCAGGATTAGAGTGGTTTTGAAGTCTCAGACTGATCCCTCTTGGCTTTTGGAGTGCAATAAAAAATCCCCCAAGAACGCACAAATCCTCCAGAACACGGCCCCAATTCCTAAATTCCCACACAAACACGTGTAACGGTGGGACTTTAGACATCATTGACCAATTTCTTTTTTTTCTTCAACCCTGCTTTAGCTGTTTTTAGGAATGAAGATGAATCAGAAGAAAATTAAGGCCAAAACCAAAAGGATAAATCAGCCAGCTGTCATCCCAACACGGATCCCAGGGAATGTGGGGTCACCAGGGCTCTGCCCAGCAGTGGGGGGATGGAGCTGGAGCAGCGCACGAAGCTCTTCCCGAGGTGGGGACATTTTGAGGTGAGATTGAGACCTTTTGGGGCACGAGTGAGGCGTTTACAGTAGGATTGGAGTGGTTTTGAGGCGAGAGGCAAATCCCTCTCGGCTTTTGGAGTGCAACACGAGGGAGAACGCTGCCCAAAATCCCCCAAGAACGCACAAATCCTCCAGAACACGGCCCCAAATCCTCAATTCCCACTCAAACACCTGTGTAACGGTGGGACTTTAGACATCATGGATGGATTTTTCTTTTTTTTTTTCAACCCTGCTTTAGCTGTTTTTAGGAATGAAGACGAATCAGAAGAAAATTAAAGCCAAAACAAAAGGATAACTGGTCTGGTGTCTTCTCAAACACGGATCCCAGGGAAATGTGGGGTCACCAGGGCTCTGCCCAACGCGGGTTCTCTGGTGGGGGATGGAGCTGGAGCAGAGCACAAAGCTCTTCCTACACTTGGGGCACTCCCAGGGCTTCCCTTACCAGTGCTTCCGTTGATGTCTGCTCAAGTGAGAGCTCCTGGAGAATCCCTTCCCACACTGGGGACACCGGTAGGGCCTCTCCCCGGTGTGCAGGCGCCGGTGGATGGTGAGGGCTGAGTTGTCTTTGAAGCTTTTCCCGCAGTCCTGGCAGCGGAAGGGCCTCTCCTCTGAGTGTGTCTGCTGATGGACCAGGAGATGGGTGCTGGTCACAAACCCTTTCCCACACTGGAGACACTCATAGGGCCTCTCCCCGGCGTGGAAGCGCCGGTGGATGGTGAGGTGGGCGTTCTGCTTGAAGCCCTTCCCGCAGTCCTGGCAGCGGAAGGGCCTCTCCTCCGTGTGAATCCGCTGGTGCAGGAGGAGACCGGAGCCGGTGGGAAACCTCTTCTTGCATTTATCACACTGGTAGGGCTTCTCCCCGGCGTGGATCTTTCGGTGGACGATCAGGTTGGCGTGCTGGCTGAAGCTTTCTTCGCATTCCTCACACTTGTAGGGCCTTTCCCCGGTGTGGATGTTTTGGTGCTGGATTAGATAACCTCTCTGTTTGAAGCTCTTCCCACACTCCCCACACTCGTAGGGCCGTTCCCCGGTGTGGATCCTCCGGTGGCAGATCAGGTTGGCTCTCTGGATGAAGCCCTTCCCACATTCCTCACATTGGTGGGGCCGTTCCCCGGTGTGGATCCTCTGGTGGCAGATCAGGTGGGAGCTCCGGCTGAAGCTCTTCCCACATTCCTGACACTGGTGGGGTCTCTCCCCGGTGTGGATGCGCCGGTGCCTGACAAGATGGCAGTTTCTTCTGAAGCCCTTCCCGCAGTCGGGGCAGCAGAAGGGCCTCTCCTCCGTGTGTGTGCGCTGGTGAACGAGGAGACTGGAGCTGCTCTGAAACCTCTTCCTGCATTGATCACACTCGTAGGGGCTCTGCCCAGTGTGGATCTTCTGGTGCTGGATCAGGTTGGCGCTCCAGCTGAATTTCTTCCCACATTCCCCACACTCGTGGGGCCGTTCCCCAGTGTGGATCTTCTGGTGCTGGATCAGGTTGGACCTCTGGCTGAAGCCCTTCCCACATTCCTCACATTGGTGGGGCCGTTCCCCGGTGTGGATCCTCTGGTGGCAGATCAGGTGGGAGCTCCGGCTGAAGCTCTTCCCACATTCCTGACACTGGTGGGGTCTCTCCCCGGTGTGGATGCGCCGGTGCCTGACAAGATGGCAGTTTCTTCTGAAGCCCTTCCCGCAGTCGGGGCAGCAGAAGGGCCTCTCCTCCGTGTGTGTGCGCTGGTGAACGAGGAGACTGGAGCTGCTCTGAAACCTCTTCCTGCATTGATCACACTCGTAGGGGCTCTGCCCGGTGTGGATCTTCTGATGCTGGATCAGGTTGGACCTCTGGCTGAAGCTCTTCCCACACTCCCCACACTCGTAAGGCCGTTCCCCAGTGTGGATCTTCTGGTGCTGGATCAGGTTGGCTCTCTGGCTGAAGCCCTTCCCACATTCCTCACATTGGTGGGGCCGTTCCCCGGTGTGGATCCTCTGGTGGCAGATCAGGTGGGAGCTCCGGCTGAAGCTCTTCCCACATTCCTGACACTCGTGGGGTCTCTCCCCGCTGTGGAGGCGCCGGTGCCTGACAAGATGGCAGTTTCTTCTGAAGCCCTTCCCGCAGTCGGGGCAGCGGAAGGGTCTCTCCTCCGTGTGTGTGCGCTGGTGAACGAGGAGACTGGAGCTGCTCTGAAACCTCTTCCTGCATTGATCACACTCGTAGGGGCTCTGCCCGGTGTGGATCTTCTGGTGCTGGATCAGGTTGGCGCTCCAGCTGAATTTCTTCCCACATTCCCCACACTCGTAGGGTCGTTCCCCAGTGTGGATCCTCTGGTGACAGATCAGGCTGGAGCTGAGTCTGAAGCTCTTTCCACATTCCCCACACTCGTAGGGTCGTTCCCCAGTGTGGACCACCTGGTGCTGGATCAGGTTGGCGCTCCAGCTGAATTTCTTCCCACACTCCCCACACTCGTAAGGTCGTTCCCCAGTGTGGATCCTCTGGTGACAGATCAGGCTGGAGCTGAGTCTGAAGCTCTTCCCACACTCCCCACACTCGTAGGGTCGTTCCCCAGTGTGGATCTTCTGGTGCTGGATCAGGTTGGACCTCTGGCTGAAGCCCTTCCCACATTCCTCACACTCGTAGGGTCGTTCCCTGGTGTGGATCTTCTGATGCTGGATCAGGTTGGACCTCTGGCTGAATTTCTTCCCACATTCCCCACACTCGTAGGGTCGTTCCCCGGTGTGGATCTTCTGATGCTGGATCAGGTTGGACCTCTGGCTGAAGCCTTTCCCACACTCCAAGCACTTGTGGGGCTTCTCCCCATCAGGAAGCTGCTCAGGGACCACCAGCTCTGAGCTCTGGATCCATCTCCGGCCACTCTCCTGGCACAGGGTGGGTGTTTCCTCCTCACATCCCCCTGATCTGCCTTGGCAGCCCCTTCTCCTGAGGGATCTCTGGGGCTTTTCCTCCCCCTTGGATTCCTGTGCCCTGGAGCTGCTCAAAACGACCTCTTCCACGAGGTTCTCCCAGGTGGATTTCTCCTCCCTGCTCTCCATGCTCAGCTCCTTGTCTGGGGGAAGAAGGACAAGGAGAGGATGGGATTTGCCTCGGTGAAGAAGATCCCAGGCAGGAGATCCCCACAATGTGTTCCCAGCAGGGTTGTCCTGCAGCTGGAGGTCATGCTGGGCTGGGAGATGGAGCAGGAGAGAAGGGGAAAGGGGCACTGACTTCCTCCTCACCTTCCTGGTTGTCCTGAGGCATCTTCCTCTTCCTCGCAGCCTCCTTCTCAACACAGCCAAGAGTTGGGAATGGGAAAATCCTGGTGGGAGGGGGAAAACAAGGGATCAGCAGGTTGAGTTTGAAGGTTCCCCCTGCCCAAGTCCATCTCTAGAACTCACCAGGAATCTCAGCTCCATAAAACCGAGATTCAAGCCCTGAAAAAGCCTCCCAGGAGTTCCCTGTCTCTGGTCTCTCCTGTTTGGTGTTTGGGGGTTCCCCCTGTCCCAGCTGTTGGGGGGTCACGCTTGTTTTGGGGGGTCCCTTGTCTACTCAGTCCCCACCCTCCCCAGGCATCAGGGAGTTGAAGGAATCCAAAAATCCTGCCTTTCCCCACTTCCTGCCTTAGGGATGCTGAGGGGTTTTGGGGTCCTGGGGTGCCTTCTCCCCTTATTCTCTGCTTCGGGGGTCCAAAGAATCCCCCCCTGCCCCTCTCCAGGCTGTTGAGGGTCCCCCAGTGGCGCTGCTCCCCCCTCTGGGGGCTCCCCGCTTTGGGGTCCTGGGGGACACAGGGTTCTGCTCCTCCAGGACCCCACAAATGCCCAAAGGGGCATTTTCCACTCAGCTTTGGAGTTCTAAATAAATAATATAAGATGGAGTTCTAAATAAAATAATAACAAACATAAGTGCTGTCAAAAAAGCCACTCTTCAAAACCAAACAGCCATCAATTACCTTTTATTAGTACGTAGCCATAAATGTCAAAAATTTAAAAAAAATGTGCTACATAAATCTATCAAACCATTCCAAGTCCATTCAAAAACACATCAAACAGTTACAAAAAAGTGTAAATAAAATCAAAAAAACCACAAAATCATAAATAAATAGCACATTTAACTTTCTTAATATTTCACCAGTATAAAAAAAAATTTTAAAATTTGTTGTATATTTCTTAATAAAACTTGCAATTCTTCTCCTAATTCTTCCGTGCGTACTTCAGTGCATACAACAAGCCATAAACAAAACAACCAAAAAAAATTTCTTAGTACAAACAGGAGGGGGAGATGTAAGAGTCCAGGGCATTCCTCTGGAAACCCTGGACAAGCAGAAACCTGTACAGGGGGGTTTAAAACCTGTACAGGGGGGTCGGAAATATGTGCAGAGGGGTTACAGACCCTGGCATGGACCCCAGACAGGCAGGGGTCTCGATTATATGTCTCCAGACATCCCCTCCAAAAAAAAAAAAAAACAAAAAAACAAAAAAACAAAAAAAAAAAAACAAAACAAAAAAAAAAAACCCCTAAGCTCAGGGACCCTCCCCCCACCCCGGGATATTTGGGGTGAGCTCCCCCTCCCCGGGATGAGGGGACAATGATCCCATAGGTGGGAGTGTAATAAATGACCATCAGTAATTGTTCACTAAACCATGCTACAGAGAAAACCTTGTTATCTCATCAAGACTATTCCTCCAGACATCCGGCAAAGTAAACAAAAGATAAGCAGAAGCTGACCAACCCGTTTTTGCAGGGATGGGACCTCATTCTCACAACCACGGGGAAGACCCCCCCGCAACACTTCACAAACACAAAAGAAACAGAAACGTGTCACAGGAAGCTGCAAAGTATAAAGAGCAGAGATTTTTGGTGGTATGGTGCGAGCTGCGGTGGGACAGGAGATCCCCCGGCCGCCCAGCGCTCTTTTGCTTACTGTTGCTTGCTTCATAAATCCCAATATTATTTTAATTGGGCTTGTGTCCAGTCAGTTATTGGGACACACCTATAACAGGAGGGCTGCAAATTCAAGGAGCGCTTTCCTTCAGCCTCATTTGTCCCTCCTCCTCCTCTCCCACCCCCTCCTCCTCTTCCTTCCCTTCTCCTCCTCCCTCAGCAGCAGCCACACCCTCGGTGCCCCGCTCCCGAAGCCCCGGCAGCCCGCGGGAGCAGCGGGGATGGAGCCGGGACAGGTTGGGATGGGCAGCGCGGGGCTCTCGGCTGCTCCCACCCGCTGAGGACGGGAGGAACCCCCCCGGGATATTTGGGGCGAGCTCCCTCTCCCTGGGCACCTGCGGGATGGCGGGCGATGATCCTGGGGGTACAGCGAGATCAGGGAGCGCTGGAGCCGCCTGAAACCTCCGCTCGTCTTTTCTTCCCTCTCCCTGTTGCCGCTTCGCCTTTTCCTCTCTCCCTCCTTCTCCTTCCCCGCTCCGAACCCCGAACTGTGAGGGGAAAGGGGCGGGGTCAAAAAAGGGCGGGAACTGTGAGGGGAAAGGGGCGGGGTCAAAAAAGGGCGGGAACTGTGAGGGGAAAGGGGCGGGGTCAAAAAAGGGCGGGAACTGTGAGGGGAAAGGGGCGGGGTCAAAAAAGGGCGGGAGCTCTGAGGGGAAAGGGGCGGGGTCAAAAAAGGGCGGGAGCTCTGAGGGGAAAGGGGCGGGGTCAAAAAAGGGCGGGAGCTCTGAGGGGAAAGGGGCGGGGTCAAAAAGGGCGGGAGCTCTGAGGGGTTGGGAAGAAGGGAGGAGGAGGAGGGAGGAAGGAAGAGGCGGAGCGGCAGCCGGGAGCGGAAAAAGAAGGGCAGGGAAAGAATCCGGGAGCTCCAGCCCTCCGTGACATCGCCCCCCAGTCTCGCAGGTGCCCGGAGCCCCAAATATCCCGGGGGCGCGCTGGGTTTGGGGTTTATTTTTTGAGGGCGGGGGGGGCGATGTTTGGAGCTTGCAGGCCTCCGAAGCCGCAGGTGCCCCTCGGGGGGGGGGACATCGGGGGCTCCCCGGGCGGTGTTTTTGGGGGCTCCCGGTGGCGGCAGAGTCCCTGCTGGGGCTGGAGGGGGTGGGATGGCCGGGAAAGGGGTTCGGGGGTGCCGGTGCCGGCAGTGGCTGCTCCCAGTGTGAGCCCAGTTACCCTCTGGGTGTGGTTCCAGTTTGCTCGGCACTCCCAGTGTGAGCCCAGTGACTCCCAGTGTGAGCCCAGCCACTCCCAGTGTGAGCCCAGCCACTCCCAGTGTGAGCCCAGTCACTCCCAGTGTGAGCCCGGTCACTCCCAGTATAGCCCAGCCACTCCCAGTGTGAGCCCGGTCACTCCCAGTGTGAGCCCAGTCACTCCCAGTACGAGCCCGGTCACTCCCAGTATGAGCCCAGCCACTCCCAGTATGAGCTCGGTCACTCCCAGTGTGAGCCCAGTAACTCCCAGTAAAGCCCAGTCACTCCCAGTAAAGCCCAGTCACCCCCAGTGTGAGCCCAGTGACTCCCAGTAAAGCCCAGTCACTCCCAGTAAAGCCCAATCACTCCCAGTGTGAGCGCGGTCACTCCCAGTGTGAGCCCGGTCACTCCCAGTATGAGCCCAGTGACTCCCAGAGTGAGCCCAGTGACTCCCAGTGTGAGCCCAGTGACTCCCAGTAAAGCCCAGTGACTCCCAGTGTGAGCCCAGCCCCTCCCAGTTTGAGCCCAGCCACTCCCAGTGTGAGCCCAGTCACTCCCAGTGTGAGCCCAGTGACTCCCAGTATGACCCCAGTGACTCCCAGTATGAGCCCAGTGACTCCCAGTGTGAGCCCAGTGACTCCCAGTAAAGCCCAATCACTCCCAGTGTGAGCCCGGTCACTCCCAGTATGAGCTCGGTCACTCCCAGTCACTCCCAGTCCCTCCCAGTCACTCCCAGTATCCGTAAGTGGGCAGACAGAGGACGGCGGAGCTTTTCGGGTCCCTGGGACTCTCAGCAGCCTGGGGAGGGCAGGGGCCGAGCAGACGGGGGATCTCCTTCCCCTTCCCTCTGGCACGGGGGCAAATCCCATCCTCTCCTTGTCCGTCCTCCCCCAGACAAGGAGCTGAGCATGGAGGCCAGGGAGGAGAAATCCACCTGGGAGAACCTCGGGGAAGAGGTCGTTTTGAGCGGCTCTGTGGTGCAGGAATCCAAGGGGGAGGAAAAGCCCCGGAGATCCCTCAGGAGAAGGAGCTGCCAAGGCAGATCACGGGGATGTGAGGAGGAAAGACCCACCCTGTGCCAGGAGGGCGGCCAGAGATGGAGCCAGAGCTCAGAGCTGGGGGTCCCTGAGCAGCTTCCTGATGGGGAGAAGCCCCACAAGTGCTTGGAGTGTGGGAAAGGCTTCAGCCGAAGATCCAGCCTGTTCCAGCACCAGAGGGTCCACACTGGGGAGCGACCCTACGAGTGTGGGGAGTGTGGGAAGAGCTTCCAGAGAAGCTTCAGTTTGAGAATCCACCAGCTGAACCACACCGGGGAGAGGCCCTACAAATGTTCCGAGTGCGGGAAGGGGTTTAAGACCAGCACCCAGTTCCTGGAACATCAGCAGACCCACGCAGAGAAGGCCTTCTGCTGCCCCGACTGCGGGAACGGCTTCACGCGCAGATCCACCCTGGTCAGGCACCAGCTGATCCACGCCGAGGAGAGGCCCCACCAGTGTGAGGAATGTGGGAAGAGCTTCCCAACAAGCTCCAGACTGCAGAACCACCAGCTGATCCACGCCGAGGAGAGGCCCCACAAGTGCTTGGAGTGTGGGAAGAGCTTCAGCCGGAGGTCCCACCTGATCTGTCACCAGCTGATCCACACCGGGGAGAGGCCCCATGAGTGTGGGGAATGTGGGAAGAGCTTCAGCCGGAGGTCCCACCTGATCCGTCACCAGCTGATCCACGCCGAGGAGAGGCCCCATGAGTGTGGGGAATGTGGGAAGAGCTTCAGCCGGAGGTCCCACCTGATCCGTCACCAGCTGATCCACGCCGAGGAGAGGCCCCATGAGTGTGGGGAATGTGGGAAGAGCTTCAGCCGGAGGTCCCACCTGATCCGTCACCAGCTGACCCACGCCGAGGAGAGGCCCCATGAGTGTGAGGAATGTGGGAAGAGCTTCCCAACCAGCTCCAGACTGGAGAAGCACCAGCTGATCCACGCCGGGGAGAGGCCCCATGAGTGTGAGGAATGTGGGAAGAGCTTCCCAACCAGCTCCAGACTGGAGAAGCACCAGCTGATCCACGCTGGGGAGAGGCCCCACAAGTGTTCCCGGTGTGGGAAGGGGTTTAAGAGCAGCTACCACCTCCTGGTCCATCAGGAGACGCACACGGAGGAGAGGCCCTTTGGCTGCCCCGAGTGCGGGAAGGGCTTCAAGCGCAAATCCTCTCTCGTCAGGCACCGGCGCATCCACATCTGGGAGAAGCCCCACAAGTGTCACCAGTGTGGGGAGAGATTCAAACAGAGGATTCACTTGACCCAACACGAACGGAGGCACCGCTAAGGGAAGCCCTGGGAGTGCCCCCAGCGCGGGAAGAGCTGCTCCAGCTCCATCCCCCCAGTGCAGGAGCCGCGCTGGGCAGAGCCCTGGTGACCCCACATTTCCCTGTGATCCGTGTTTGAGAAGACACCAGAGCGCTTGTCCTTTTGTTTTGGCTTTAATTTTCTTCTGATTCATCTTCATTCCTGAGAACAGCTAAAGCAGTTTTTAAAAAAAAAAAAAGAAAAATTGATCCATGATGTCTAAAGTCCGACCGTTACGCAGGTGTTTGAGTGGGAATTGAGGATTTGGGGCCGTGTTCTGGAGGATTTGTGCGTTCTTGGGGGATTTTGGGCAGCGTTCTCCCTCGTGTTGCACTCCAAAAGCCAAGAGGGATTTGCCTCTCGCCTCAAACCCACTCCAGTCCTACTGTAAACGCCTCACTCGTGCCCCAAAAGGTCTCAATCTCACCTCAAAACGTCCCCACCTCGGGAAGAGCTTCGTGCGCTGCTCCAGCTCCATCCCCCCAGTGCAGGAGCCGCGCTGGGCAGAGCCCTGGTGACCCCACATTTCCCTGTGATCCGTGTTTGAGAAGACACCAGACCGCTTGTCCTTTTGATTTGGCTTTAATTTTCTTCGGATTCGTCTTCATTCCTGAGAACAGCTAAAGCAGTTTTAAAAAAAAAAAAAGAAAAATCGATCCATGATGTCTAAAATCCCACGTTACGCAGGTGTTTGAGTGGGAATTGAGGATTTGGGGCCGTGTTCTGGAGGATTTGTGCGTTCTTGGGGGATTTTGGGCAGCGTCCTCCCTCATGTTTGTGCTGGTTTGAAAGCAAAACCAGTGAGACTCCCAGTCAGAGATACAATATAATAGGAGAAGAGAGGAAAAAAAGGTAAAATAAAATAAATGGAACAATAGAACCTGACACCCTGTTGGTCAGGGTGTGTGAAGCAGTCCAAAAGTGAGTCCTCCTGGAGTGGCAGATGTGGTTCTGTTGGAGTAGAGATGATCCTGAGAGAGAAGGGCCCAGGGATGGTGAGAAGGGTCCAGTGATGGTGAGAAGGGTCCAGGGATGGTGAGAAAGGTCCAGTGATGGTGAGAAGGGTCCAGTGATGGTGAGAAGGGCCCAGGGATGGTGAGAAGGGTCCAATCTTCCTCCAGGAACCCAGTGGAACCAGATGAGATGTTCTTGTCCAAGCAGCGATTCCGTCTGGTAGCTCTTGTTTCCGCTGGGAGTCCAGTGGGAAAAAGCCACTTGTGATGTCTCCAACCCTGGATTGTATCCAGGTGGGAATGCTTGGCTCCTCCCCCTGGGCGGAGCATCTCACCATGGGATGATCTCATTCCATGAGTCCTGCAGTGGGTCCTTGATGGCCCATTAACCAGAGATAACTCCCTGAGGAAGTGATCCATGAGTCACATGGCGAGGCATTGTTGGGCTGGTTATCAGAAGATGAGGAGAACACTGCCCCACCTTGGCTCCAACAGCTCATGGGGATGGAATACAGACCTTGGGCACAATTGTACATTGGAACCCAGGATAATGTTGCACTCCAAAAGCCGTGAGGGATTTGCCTCTCGCCTCAAAACCACTCCAGTCCTACTGTAAACGCCTCACTCGTGCCCCAAAAGGTCTCAATCTCACCTCAAAACGTCCCCAGCTCGGGAAGAGCTTCGTGCGCTGCTCCAGCTCCATCCCCGCACTGCAGGAGCCGCGCTGGGCAGAGCCCTGGTGACCCCACATTTCCCTGGGATCCGTGTTTGAGAAGACACCAGAGCGCTTGTCCTTTTGTTTTGGCTTTAATTTTCTTCGGATTCATCTTCATTTCTGAGAACAGCTAAAGCAGTTTTTTAAAAAAAAAAAGAAAAATTGATCCATGATGTCTAAAGTCCCACCGTTACACAGGTGTTTGAGTGGGAATTGAGGATTTGGGGCCGTGTTCTGGAGGATTTGTGCGTTCTTGGGGGATTTTGGGCAGCGTTCTCCCTCATGTTGCACTCCAAAAGCCAACAGGGATTTGCCTCTCGCCTCAAAACCACTCCAATCCTACTGTAAACGACTCACTCGTGCCCCAAAAGGTCTCAATCTCACCTCAAAATGTCCCCACCTCGGGAAGAGCTTCGTGCGCTGCTCCAGCTCCATCCCCGCACTGCAGGAGCCGCACTGGGCAGAGCCCTGGTGACCCCACATTTCCCTGGGATCCGTGTTGGGATGACACCTGACTGCTCATCCTTTTGTTTTGGCCTTAATTTTCTTCTGATTCATCTTCATTCCTGAGAACAGCTAAAGCTGTTTTTAAAAAAAAAAAAAGAAAAATCGATCCATGATGTCTAAAATCCCACGTTACGCAGGTGTTTGAGTGGGAATTGAGGATTTGGGGCCGTGTTCTGGAGGATTTGTGCGTTCTTGGGGGATTTTGGGCAGCGTTCTCCCTCCAAAAGCCTTGAGGGATTTGCCTCTCGCCTCAAAACCACTCCAGTCCTACTGTAAACGACCCACTCGTGCCCCAAAAGGTCTCAATCTCACCTCAAAATGTCCCCACCTCGGGAAGAGCTTCGTGCGCTGCTCCAGCTCCATCCCCGCACTGCAGGAGCCGCGCTGGGCAGAGCCCTGGTGACCCCACATTTCCCTGTGATCCGTGTTTGAGAAGACAGCAGAGCGCTTATCCTTTTGTTTTGGCTTTAATTTTCTTTTGATTCATCTTCATTCCTGAGAACAGCTAAAGCTGTTTTTAAAAAAAAAAAAGAAAAATTGATCCATGATGTCTAAAATCCCACGTTACGCAGGTGTTTGAGTGGGAATTGAGGATTTGGGGCCGTGTTCTGGAGGATTTGTGCGTTCTTGGGGGATTTTGGGCAGCGTTCTCCCTCATGTTTGTGCTGGTTTGAAAGCAAAACCAGTGAGACTCCCAGTCAGAGATACAATTTAATAGGAGAAGAGAGGAAAAAAAGGTAAAATAAAATAAATGGAACAATAGAACCTGACACCCTGTTGGTCAGGGTGTGTGAAGCAGTCCAAAAGTGAGTCCTCCTGGAGTGGCAGATGTGGTTCTGTTGGAGTAGAGATGATCCTGAGAGAGAAGGGCCCAGTGATGGTGAGAAGGGTCCAGTGATGGTGAGAAGGGTCCAGGGATGGTGAGAAGGGCCCAGTGATGGTGAGAAGGGTCCAGGGATGGTGAGAAGGGTCCAGTCTTCCTCCAGGAATCCAGTGGAACCAGATGAGATGTTCTTGTCTAAGCAGCGATTCCGTCTGGTAGCTCTTGTCTCCTCTGGGAGTCCAGTGGATAAAAGCCACTTGTGATGTCTCCAACCCTGGATTCTATCCCGGTGGGAATGCTTGGCTCCTCCCCCTGGGCGGAGCATCTCACCATGGGATGATCTCATTCCATGAGTCCTGCAGTGGGTCCTTGATGGCCCATTAACCAGAGATAACTCCCGGAGGAAGTGATCCATGAGTCACATGGCGAGGCATTGTTGGGCTGGTTATCAGAAGATGAGGAGAACACTGCCCCACCTTGGCTCCAGCGGCTCATGGGGATGGAATACAGACCTTGGGCACAATGTTACATTGGAACCCAGGATAATGTTGCACTCCAAAAGCCAAGAGGGATTTGCCTCTCGCCTCAAAACCACTCCAGTCCTACTGTAAACGACCCACTCGTGCCCCAAAAGGTCTCAATCTCACCTCAAAATGTCCCCAGCTCGGGAAGAGCTTCGTGCGCTGCTCCAGCTCCATCCCTGCACTGCAGGAGCCGCGCTGGGCAGAGCCCTGGTGACCCCACATTCCCTGGGATCCGTGTTTGAGAAGACACCAGACCGCTTGTCCTTTTGTTTTGGCTTTAATTTTCTTCTGATTCATCTTCATTCCTGAGAACAGCTAAAGCAGGGTTGAAAAAAAAAGAATAATCGATCCATGATGTCTAAAGTCCCACGGTTACGCAGGTGTTTGAGTGGGAATTGAGGATTTGGGGCCGTGTTCTGGAGGATTTGTGCGTTCTTGGGGGATTTTGGGCAGCGTCCTCCCTCGTGTTGCACTCCAAAAGCCGTGGGGGATTTGCCTCTCGCCTCAAAACCACTCCAATCCTACTGTAAACGCCTCACTCGTGCCCCAAAAGGTCTCAATCTCACCTCAAAATGTCCCCACCTCGGGAAGAGCTTCGTGCGCTGCTCCAGCTCCATCCCCCCAGTGCTGGGCAGAGCCCTGGTGACCCCACATTCCCTGGGATCCGTGTTGGGATGACAGCTGGCTGCTCATCCTTTTGTTTTGGCCTTCGTTATCTTCGTTAAAAACAGCCCAAACAGGGCCGGGAAGAAACCTGAAGGGATCCAAGGTGTCCAAAGTGCCTCCATTTCGCAGGTACCTGAGGGGGAATTTCGGGTCTGGGGAGATGTTCTGGAAGGGTCTGTGCGCTCTTGGGGCGTTTTGGGGCAGCGTTCTCCATCTCTGTGCGCGCTCCAAAAGCCAAGAGCGATCGGTTTTTCACCTCAATCCGAGCGAGAAGGACTCGATTTTGAACCCCCAAGGGGCTGAGTCGCAGTGCAGCCTGAGGGGACGGTGGCTGGGGAGGCAGAAATGGGGAGGCAAAGAGCCGGTGGGATTGTTCAGAGCTCCCTGACACGGCCGCTGCCAAACTCCTGCTTCTCAGAGGCTGCATCTCAGCCCTGCCCGGCTCCTGGAACGCTCGGTGGGGCTGAGGTTTTGTTCCTTTTGTCCTCAGAGAATATTTTTTTTTTCCTCCATCGAGTTGCCAGCGGATGGGAATCGCCGGGCGCTTCTGGGGTTGCTTGAGCCGAAACGAAGAGGTGGCCAAAATTTGGGAGGGGGTGAGAAACGTTTTCACCTTTTTTATATTAATTTATAAGTTTAATTGAAATGAAATGAAATGAAATGAAATGAAATGAAATGAAATGAAATGAAATAAAAATAAATAAAATAAAATAAAGTAAAATAAAATAAAATAAATGAAATAAAATTAAATAAAATGAAATAAAATTAAATAAAATAAAATGAAATAAAATGAAATTAAATGAAATTAAATGAAATGAAATGAAATAAAAATCAATAAAATAAAATAAAGTAAAATAAAATAAAATATAATAAAATAAAGTAAAATAAAATAAAATAAAATGAAATAAAATGAAATGAAATGAAATAAAATAAAATGAAATAAAATGAAATGAAATGAAATGAAATAAAAATAAATAAAATAAAATAAAGTAAAATAAAATAAAATATAATAAAATAAAATAAATGAAATAAAATGAAATAAAATGAAATAAAATAAAATGAAATAAAATGAAATAAAATAAAATAAAATGAAATAAAATGAAATAAAATGAAATGAAATAAAATAAAATAAAATAAAATGAAATAAAATAAAATGAAATAAAGTAAAATAAAATAAAATATAATAAAATAAAGTAAAATAAAATAAAATGAAATAAAATAAAATAAAATAAAATGAAATAAAATGAAATGAAATAAAATAAAATAAAATGAAATAAAATGAAATAAAATGAAATGAAATGAAATAAAATAAAATGAAATAAAATAAAATGAAATAAAATAAAATGAAATAAAGTAAAATAAAATAAAATATAATAAAATAAAGTAAAATAAAATAAAATGAAATAAAATAAAATAAAATAAAATGAAATAAAATGAAATGAAATAAAATAAAATAAAATAAAATAAAATAAAATAAAATAAAATAAAATAAAATAAAATAAAATAAAAACAGACAATTAAGGAGACAGACAAGGCAGCAACTCAGCCGAGGGTGTAGAGCAACACACACCTCCCTCATTCTAAATTCTATAGAAGTTCATTGTTCTTTATCTTTCCCAGGAATGATAATGATAATGATAATGATAATGATAATGATAATGATAATGATGGCCCTTCTGGTTTTTTTATCTTGTTAAAAAACCGCAAACCACCTCTACGTCGCGACCATTAAGAAATGCGCCGTCGCTGCATTTTCCGAAATTCTACAAAATAAAAGGAAACGCGGTGCAACTCCATTTCCTTACCTTTTGTACACCGTCGTTACATTTTCCGAAATTCTACAAATAAAAGGAAAAACGCGGTGCAACTTCCTTACATTTATACGCGTTAACGTTCCTTCCGATATTTGCCAAAAGCCAACTCTAAAATGCGCGTTTATAACGCAAATGTTGACCGATCGCGACGGACACCAAAACCTCTCTTAACAGTTTAAAGTTAGAAAGCGTTGTGTTTTAATTGTGATAACCAGGGCGGAGTGTGGGATAACTCCCTAATGAGCGCTGGCCAAGATCACAGGTTAATTAATTAACGGAGCCTTTTATCGACAAAAGTGTTGAATATCCCAACTGGGAGGGTTTAGGAGAGACTGGAGGAGGTGAGGGGTGTGCGGGTGTAACGGTGCTGAGCTCGGTCTTGGTCCCACAGAGATTTGGGTGATTTTAGGCCAAACCTGGAGGATTTAGGATGGATTTTAGGCCCTTTTGTGTGATTTTAGAACAAACTGGGCCCTTTTAGGACCGCGCGGCCCCTTGGCCAGGCCCATTCCCCTCATAATTCCTGCCCTGTCTCTGACCCCGCCCCTTCCCCTCACAGTTCCAGCCCTTTCATTGGCCCCGCCCCTTTTCCCTTATAGTTCCCGCCCTTTCCTTGGCCACGCCCCTTTCCCCTCACAGTTTTCGCCCTTTCCTTGGCCACGCTCCTTTCCCCTCACAGTTCCCGCCCTTTTTGGCCCCGCCCCTTTCCCCTCACAGTTCCCGCCCTTTCTTTGGCCGCGCCCCTTTGCCCTCACAGTTCCCGTCCTTTCCTTGGCCCCGCCCCTTTCCCCTCACAGTTTCCGCCCTTTCCTTGGCCCCGCCCCTTTCCCCTCACAGTTCCCGCCCTTTCTTTGGCCCCGCCCCTTTCCCCTCACAGTTCCCGCCCTTTCCTTGGCCCCGCCCCTTTCCCCTCACAGTTTCTGCCCTTTCTCTGACCCCACCCCCTTCCCCTCACAGTTCCTGCCCTTTCTTTAGCCCCGTCCCTTTCCCCTCACAGTTCCCGCCCTTTCCTTGGCCCCGCCCCTTTCCCCTCACAGTTCCCATCCTTTCTTTGGCCCCGCCCCTTTCCCCTCACAGTTCCCGCCCTCTTTGGCCCCGCCCCTTTCCCCTCACAGTTCTAGCCCTTTTTGGCCCCACCCCTTTCCCCTCAGAGTTCCCGCCCTTTCATTGGCCCCACCCCTTTTCCCTTATAGTTCCCACCCTTTCTTTGGCCCCGCCCCTTTCCCCTCACAGTTCCCGCCCTTTTTGGCCCTGCCCTTTTCCCCTCACATTTCCTGCCCTTTCCTTGGTCCCACCCCTTTCCCCTCACAGTTCCCGCCCTTTCTTTGGCCCGCCCCTTTCCCCTCACAGTTTTCGCCCTTTCCTTGGCCTCGCCCCCTTCCCCTCACAGTTCCCGCCCTTTCCTTTGCCCCATCCTCCCAGTTCGGAGCCGGGAGGAGGAGGAGGAGGAGGGAGGGAGGAAGAGGCGGAGCAGCCGCGGGAACTTGGAGAGGAACAGCCGAGGAAGCAGAGGCGGCTCCAGCGCTCGCTGAACTCGCAGCACTCCCGGGAGCATCGCCCGCCATCCCGCAGGTGCCCGGGGCCGGGGGGATGCGGCTCTCCCCGCGGTGGGGGTTGGGCTTCCCGGGCCGGGCCCTCCGAGCTTTGCCGGGGCCCGGCGGGGGTGAGGGGACACCGGGTTTGGGGCGCCCCGGGAGAGCCGCGGCTTCCCTGAGCGGGACCCCAGAGCAAGGAGAGCCCCAGAACCGCAAAGCGGGGACCCCGAGATGGGGAGACCCCTGGGATTGCCGGGAAGCCGGCAGCGGGTGCTGGGGCTGGAGGGGGCGGGATGGCCGGGAAAGGGTTCGGGGATCTCGGTGCCGGCAGTGGCTGCTCCCAGTGTGAGCCCAGTTACCCCCCGGGTGTGGATCCAATTCGCTCGGCATTCCCAGTGTGAGCCCAGTGACTCCCAGTGTGAGCCCAGTGACTCCCAGTATGAGCCCAGTTACCCCCCCCCGGTGTTGATCCAATTCCCTCGGCATTCCCAGTTTGAGCCCAGTCACTCCCAGTGTGAGCCCAGTGACTCCCAGTATGAGCTCGGTCACTCCCAGTGTGAGCCTGGTCACTCCCAGTAAAGCCCAGTGACTCCCAGTGTGAGCCCGGTCACTCCCAGTGTGAGCCCAGTGACTCCCAGTATGAGCTCGGTCACTCCCAGTGTGAGCCCAGTCACTCCCAGTAAAGCCCAGTGACTCCCAGTATGAGCCCGGTCACTCCCAGTACGAGCTCGGTCACTCCCAGTATGAGCCCAGTCACTCCCAGTGTGAGCCGGTCACTCCCAGTACAAGCCCAGTTACCCCCCGGTGTGGATCCAATTCCCTCGGCATTCCCAGTATGAGCCCAGTGACTCCCAGTATGAGCCCAGTGACTCCCAGTATGAGCCCAGTGACTCCCAGTGTGAGCCCAGTCACTCCCAGTGTGAGCCCAGCCACTCCCAGTACGAGCCCAGTGACTCCCAGTATGAGCCCAGTGACTCCCAGTGTGAGCTCGGTCACTCCCAGTGTGAGCCCAGTCACTCCCAGTCACCCCCAGTATCCATAAGTGGGCAGACAGAGGAGGGGGGAGCTTTTCGGGTCCCTGGGACTCTCAGCAGCCTGGGGAGGGCAGGGGCCGAGCAGACGGGGATCTCCTTCCCCTTCCCTCTGGCACGGAGGCAAATCCCATCCTCTCCTTGTCCGTCCTCCCCCAGAGCAGGAGCTGAGCATGGAGAGCAGGGAGGAGAAATCCACCTGGGAGAACCTCGGGGAGGAGATCGTTTTGAGCGGCTCCACGGTGCAGGAATCCAACCACAGCACGGAAAAGCCCCCGAGATCCTGCAGGAAGAGGGGCTGCAAACGCAGATCACGGGGATGTGAGGAGGAAAGCCCCACCCTGTGCCAGGATGGTGGCCAGAGACAGAACCAGAGCTCAGAGCTGGTGGGTCACGAGCAGCTTCCTGATGGGGAGAAGCCCTACAAGTGCTTGGGGTGTGCGAAGAGCTTCACCTGGCGGTGCCACCTGCTCCGCCACCAGAGGATCCACACGGACGAGCGGCCCCACGAGTGTGGGGAGTGTGGGAAGAGCTTCAGGAAGAGCTCGGAGCTGACTGCCCACCAGATGATGCACACCGGGGAGAAACCCCACGAGTGTGGGGAGTGCGAGAAGAGCTTCAGGTCGCGTTCCCAGCTGATCCGGCACCAGAGGATCCACACCGGGGAGAGACCCCACGAGTGTGGGGAGTGCGAGATGAGCTTCAGGTCGCGCTCCCAGCTGATCCTGCACCAGAGGATCCACACCGGGGAACGGCCCCACCAATGTGAGGAGTGTGGGAAGAGCTTCAGCTACAGCTCCAGCCTGGTCCAGCACCAGCTGATCCACACCGGGGAGAGGCCCTACGAGTGCGGGGAGTGTGGGAAGAACTTCAGGCACAGAGGTGGCCTGATGGTCCATCAAAGGATCCACGCCGGGGAGAGGCCCTACAAGTGTTCTGAGTGTGGGAAGGGGTTTGTGACCAGCAACCACCTCCTGGTCCATCAGCAGACGCACTCGGAGGAGAGGCCCTTCCGCTGCCAGGACTGCGGGAAGGGCTTCAAGCACAGCTCCATCCTCACCGTCCACCGCCGCATCCACACCGGGGAGAGGCCCTACCGGTGTCCCCAGTGTGGGAAGGGTTTCTCACAGAGCTCAGCCTTGACCAAACACCAACGGAGCCACCGCTAAGGGAAGCCCTGGAAGTGCAGGAAGATCTTCGTGCACTTCTCCAGCTCCATCCCCCCACTGGAGGACCCATGTTGGTGACACACATTTCTCTGTGATCCATGTTGGAAAGACACCAGACCGGTTATCCTTTTGTTTTGGCCTTAATTTTTTTTTTTTTCTCATCTCCTTCTCTTTGCACTCCAAAAGCCAAGAGGGATCAGTCTGGGACTTCAAAGCCACTCTAATCCTGCTGTAAAGTACTCAGTCTTAGCCCAAAAGGGCTGAATTCCACCTCAAAATGGCTTGTTCCCACCTCAGGAAAACTCCATCCCACGCCAAACTTACTCGATTCCACAGCCACCAGGGTGAGATGAGGTTGGAAGGAGGTTGGCAGAAGTGGGATCCAAATTTGGAGCTGTGGGATCAGGAGTGTGTGGGGCTGGGTGGCTGGGATGTGTTTTGAGAGTAAATAAAACTTGGAGAGTTCTTGATTCCTGTCCCGTTCATTTTCAGTCAGTGTCAGTTCTGTTTTCAGTGCCACCTTCTCAGCCGATGGTGTTTGTGTCCTCCTTTCTCTCCTGCCTCTCTCTGCCTGCTCTGTTTGTGTCTCAGTGTCTCCCTGGAGCCGGGGCAGCTCCCACCAAAGACCCTGCCCGGATTTAATTCCCAATGCAGGAGCTCCAAGAAGCCTGGATGAAGTTCTGGGGGCTGGCAGTGAAATGTCCCTGTGGGATCTTGCTGCCCTTGGCTTTTGGTGCCTTCTTCAGAGCTTGGCCTTCAAGGGCAGGAAGATCTTTTCCTTGCTGGGAACTGGAATGGCAGAGCCTTGGAGTGTGTGCCATGCAGGAGCGTAGGGACTGGGATCACAGGGACTGGGTTCACAGGGACTGGGGTCACCGGGACTGGGATCACAGGGACTGGGATCACCGGGACTGGGATCACAGGGACTGGGATTGTACAGACTGGGATCACAGGGACTGGGATCACCGGGACTGGGATCACCGGGACTGGGATCACAGGGACTGGGATCACCGGGACTGGGATCACACGGACTGGGATCACCGGGACTGGGATCACATGGACTGGGATCACAGGGACTGGGATCACTGGGACTGGGATCACATGGACTGGGATCACAGGGACTGGGATCACCGGGACTGGGATCACAGGGACTGGGATCACAGGGACTGGGATCACATGGACTGGGATCACCGGGACTGGGATCACAGGGACTGGGATCACAGGGACTGGGGTCCTACAGACTGGGACCATCTGGATCAGGAGCATCCAGACTGGGATCATGGGGACTGGGACCTTGTAGGGTGGGATTGTCCAGACTGGGATTGTACAGACTGGGATTGCACAGACTGGGATTGCACAGACTGGGGTTGTACAGACTGGGATTGCACAGACTGGGGTTGTACAGACTGGGATTGTACAGACTGGGGTTGCACGGACTGGGGTTGCACGGACTGGGATTGCGCAGACTGGGATTGCGCAGACTGGGATTGCGCAGACTGGGATTGTCCAGACTGGGGTTGTACAGACTGGGATTGCACAGACTGGGGTTGTACAGACTGGGATTGTACAGACTGGGGTTGCACGGACTGGGATTGCACAGACTGGGGTTGTACAGACTGGGATTGTACAGACTGGGGTTGCACGGACTGGGGTTGCACGGACTGGGATTGCGCAGACTGGGATTGCGCAGACTGGGATTGCGCAGACTGGGATTGCACAGACTGGGATTGCGCAGACTGGGATTGCACAGACTGGGATCGCGCAGACTGGGATTGCGCAGACTGGGATCGCACAGACTGGGATTGCGCAGACTGGGATTGCACAGACTGGGATTGCGCAGACTGGGATTGCGCAGACTGGGATTGCGCAGACTGGGATTGCGCAGACTGGGATTGCGCAGACTGGGATCGCACAGACTGGGATTGTACAGACTGGGATTGCACAGACTGGGATCGCACAGACTGGGATTGCACAGACTGGGATCGCACAGAATGGGATCGCACGGACTGGGATTGCACAGACTGGGATTGCGCAGACTGGGATTGCGCAGACTGGGATTGCGCAGACTGGGATTGCGCAGACTGGGATCGCACAGACTGGGATCACAGGGACTGGGATTGTACAGACTGGGATTGCACAGACTGGGATTGTGCAGACTGGGATTGCACGGACTGGGATTGCACAGACTGGGATCACAGGGACTGGGATTGTACAGACTGGGATTGCACAGACTGGGATTGCACGGACTGGGATTGCACGGACTGGGATTGCACAGACTGGGATTGCACAGAATGGGATTGTACAGACTGGGATTGCACAGACTAGGATTGCACAGAATGGGATTGCACAGAATGGGATTGCACAGACTGGGACCATCTGGATCAGAACCATAGAGACTGGGATCAGATGGACCGGGATGGCTGCACCGGAACCATGCGAACCTGCCCAGGGCTCCCTCCCAGTCCCTCCCAGTCCCCCCCAGTCCCTCCCAGTCCCTGCCATCCCCGAGGATCCCTCCCAGTCCCGCCGGGTCGCGGCCAAAACCCCCCACAGCAAAGACAGCGGTCCCACAGCGCTCCTGGAGCCAATCCCGGCTCCGATCCCCGTCCCGGTTCCCACCTCGGTCTCAGTCTCGGTCCCGGAGCGGTGCTGGTCCCGGTGTCGGTCCTGGTGTCGGTCCCGGAGCGTTGTCGGTGCCACTCTCGGATCCGGTGTCGGTCTCAGTCTTGGTGCTGGTGCCGGTTCTGGTGCTGATCTTGGTCTAGGTCATGGTCCCGGAGATTTTAGGTCCATTTGGGCGATTTTAGGTCCATTTGGGCGATTTTAGACCAAACCGGGCCCTTTTCGGACCGCACATCCCCTTGACCCCGCCCCTTTCCCCTCAGAGCTCCCGCCCTTTCTCTGACCCCGCCCCTTTCCCCTCACAGTTCCCCGCCCTTTCCCTGACCCCGCCCCTTTCCCCTCACAGTTCCCGCCCTTTTTCAGACCCCGCCTCATTTCATTCGTTTCCTGCCCTTTCATTGGCCACGCCTCTCTATTTCTCTGAGCCCCGCCCATCTGCTGGCGCCTTCGTTCTGGCGCATGCGCAGATCACCCCGAAGAGGCTTCCCCGGGCGCCGCCATCTTTGCTCTTGGTCCCCCCGACCCGGCTCCAGCACGTCCGAGACCTGCGGTGGGGCAATGGGGGATCGATAGGGGATTTGGGGGGGTCTGTAGGGGATTTAGGGCGCTCTGAGGGTCCCTAAAGGGGGTTGGGGGCAGCTATAGGGTCTCTGTGTGGTAAGGGGTCTATAGAGAGTCAATAAAGGTGGTCTGGGGGTCCCTATAGGGGATTTGAGGGTCTCTATGGGGGATCTGGGGGTCCCTATAGGGGATTTGGGGGTCTCTATGGGGGATCTGGGGGGTCCCTATAGGGGATTTGGGGGTCTCTATGGGGGATCTGGGGGTCCCTATAGGGGATTTGAGGGTCTCTATGGAGGATCTTGGGGTCCCTATGGGGGATTTGGGGGTCTCTATGGGGGATCTGGGGGTCCCTATAGGGGATTTGAGGGTCTCTATAGGGGATCTGGGGGTCCCTATAGGGGATTTGAGGGTCTCTATGGGGGATTTGGGGGTCTCTATAGGGGATCTGAGGGTCTCTATGGAGGATCTGGGGGTCCCTATAGGGGATTTGAGGGTCTCTATGGGGGATCTGGGGGTCCCTATAGGGGATTTGGGGGTCTCTATGGGGGATCTGGGGGTCCCTATAGGGGATTTGAGGGTCTCTATGGGGGATCTGGGGGGTCCCTATAGGGGATTTGAGGGTCTCTATGGGGGATCTGGGGGTCCCTATAGGGGATTTGAGGGTCTCTATGGGGGATCTGGGGGTCCCTATAGGGGATTTGAGGGTCTCTGTGGAGGATCTTGGGGTCCCTATGAGGGATTTGGGGGTCTCTATGGGGGATCTGGGGGGTCCCTATAGGGGATTTGAGGGTCTCTATGGAGGATCTGGGGGTCCCTATAGGGGATTTGAGGGTCTCTATGGGGGATCTGGGGGTCCCTATAGGGGATTTGAGGGTCTCTATGGAGGATCTTGGGGTCCCTATAGGGGATTTGAGGGTCTCTATGGGGGCTCTGGGGATCCCTATAGGGGATTTGAGGGTCTCTATGGGGGATCTGGGGGTTAAAATTTGGGTTGTTCTCGCTCGGATTGAGGTGAAAAACCGATCGCTCTTGGCTTTTGGAGCACGCGCAGAGATGGAGAACGCTGCCCCAAAACGCCCCAAGAGCGCACAGACCCTTCCAGAACATCTCCCCAGACCCGAAATTCCCCCTCAGGTACCTGCCAAACGGAGGCGCTTTGGACACCTTGGATCCCTTCAGGTTTCTTTCCCAGCCCTGTTTGGGCTGTTTTTAACGAAGATAATTAAGGCCAAAACAAAAGGATGAGCAGCCAGCTGTCATCCCAACACGGATCCCAGGGAATGTGGGGTCACCAGGGCTCTGCCCAGCGCGGCTCCTGCAGTGCGGGGACGGAGCTGGAGCAGCGCACGAAGCTCTTCCCGAGGTGGGGACATTTTGAGGTGAGATTGAGACCTTTTGGGGCACGAGTGAGGCGTTTACAGTAGGACTGGAGTGGTTTTGAGGCGAGAGGCAAATCCCTCTTGGCTTTTGGAGTGCAACATGAGGGAGAACGCTGCCCAAAATCCCCCAAGAACGCACAAATCCTCCAGAACACGGCCCCAAATCCTCAATTCCCACTCAAACACCTGCGTAACAGTCGGACTTTAGACATCATGGATCGATTATTCTTTTTTTTTTTTAAAAACTGCTTTAGCTGTTCTCAGGAACGAAGATGAATCCGAAGAAAATTAAAGCCAAATCAAAAGGACAAGCGCTCTGGTGTCTTCTCAAACACGGATCCCAGGGAAATGTGGGGTCACCAGGGCTCTGCCCAGCGCGGCTCCTGCACTGGGGGGATGGAGCTGGAGCAGCTCTTCCCGCGCTGGGGGCACTCCCAGGGCTTCCCTTAGCGGTGCCTCCGTTCGTGTTGGGTCAAGTGAATCCTCTGTTTGAATCTCTCCCCACACTGGTGACACTTGTGGGGCTTCTCCCAGATGTGGATGCGCCGGTGCCTGACGAGGGAGGATTTGCGCTTGAAGCCCTTCCCGCACTCGGGGCAGCCGAAGGGCCTCTCCTCCGTGTGCGTCTCCTGATGCGCCAGGAGGTGCTGGCTGCTCTTAAACCCCTTCCCACACTGAGAACACTTGTGGGGCCTCTCCCCGGCGTGGATCAGCTGGTGCTTCTGCAGTCTGGAGCTGGTTGGGAAGCTCTTCCCACATTGCCCACACTCATGGGGCCTCTCCTCGGCGTGGATCAGCTGGTGACGGATCAGGTGGGACCTCCGGCTGAAGCCTTTCCCACACTCCAAGCACTTGTGGGGCTTCTCCCCATCAGGAAGCTGCTCAGGGACCACCAGCTCTGAGCTCCGGCTCCATCTCCGGCCGCTCTCCTGGCACAGGGTGGGTGTTTCCTCCTCACATCCCCCTGATCTGCCTTGGCAGCTCCTTCTCCTGAGGGATCTCCGGGGCTTTTCCTCCCCCTTGGATTCCTGCACCACAGAGCCGCTCAAAACGGCCTCTTCCCCGAGGTTCTGCTGCAGGGATTTCTCCTCCCTGGCCTCCATGCTCAGCTCCTGCTCTGGGGGAGGACGGACAAGGAGAGGATGGGATTTGCCTCCGTGCCAGAGGGAAGGGGAAGGAGATCCCCCGTCTGCTCGGCCCCTGCCCTCCCCAGGCTGCTGAGAGTCCCAGGGACCCGAAAAGCTCCGCCGTCCTCTGTCTGCCCACTTATGGATACTGGGAGTGACTGGGAGTGACTGGGCTTTACTGGGAGGGACTGGGCTCACACTGGGAGTCACTGGGCTCATACTGGGAGTGACTGGGCTCGTACTGGGAGTGGCCGGGCTCACACTGGGAGGGACTGGGCTCACACTGGGAGTCACTGGGCTCACACTGGGAGTGGCCGGGCTCACACTGGGAGGGACTGGGCTCACACTGGGAGTGACCGGGCTCACACTGGGAGTGACTGGGCTTTACTGGGAGTGACTGGGCTCACACTGGGAGTCACTGGGCTTTACTGGGAGTGACTGGGCTCACACTGGGAGTGACTGGGCTCACACTGGGAGTGACCGGGCTCACACTGGGAGTGACTGGGCTTTACTGGGAGTGACTGGGCTCACACTGGGAGTGACTGGGCTCACACTGGGAGTGACCGGGCTCATACTGGGAGTGACCGGGCTCATACTGGGAGTCACTGGGCTCACACTGGGAGTGACTGGGCTCACACTGGGAGTGACCGGGCTCATACTGGGAGTCACTGGGCTCACACTGGGAGTGACTGGGCTCACACTGGGAGTGACCGGGCTCACACTGGGAGTGACCGGGCTCATACTGGGAGTCACTGGGCTCACACTGGGAGTGACTGGGCTCACACTGGGAGTGACTGGGCTTTACTGGGAGTCACTGGGCTCACACTGGGAGTGGCTGGGCTCACACTGGGAGTCACTGGGCTCACACTGGGAGTGCCGAGCAAACTGGAACCACACCCAGAGGGTAACTGGGCTCACACTGGGAGCAGCCACTGCCGGCACCGGGCACCCCCGAACCGCTTTCCCGGCCATCCCACCCCCTCCAGCCCCAGCAGGGACTCTGCCGCCACCGGGAGCCCCCAAAAACACCGCCCGGGGAGTCCCCGATGTCCCCCCCACGAGGGGCACCTGCGGCTTCGGAGCCCTGCAAGCTCCAAGCATCGCCCCCCCCCCCCCCCCAAAAAAAATAAACCCCAAACCCAGCGAGCCCCCGGGATATTTGGGGCTCCAGGCACCTGCGAGATTGGGGGGCGATGTCACGGAGCGCTGGAGCTCCCGGATTCTTTCCGCTCCCGGCTGCCGCTCCGCTTCTTCCTTCTTCCTTTCTCCTCCTCCCTCCTTCCCTACCCCTCAGAGCTCCCGCCCTTTTTGACCCCGCCCCTTTCCCCTCAGCGTTCCCGCCCTTTCTCTGACCCCGCCTCATTTCCTTCGTTCCCTGCCCTTTCACTGGCCACGCCTCTCTTTTTCTTTGAGCCCCGCCCATCTGCTGGCGACTTCGTTCTGGCGCATGCGCAGTCACTCGGATGTATCTTTCTTGGGCGTCGCCATCTTTGCTCCTGGTCCCCCGACCCGGCTCGGGCACGTCCGAAACGAAAGGTGGGGCAATGGGGGATCGATAGGGGATCGATAATGGATCGATAGGGGATCGATCGGGTGTCACGGAGCGCTGGAGCTCCCGGATTCTTTCCGCTCTCGGCTGCCGCTCCGCCTCTTCCTTCCTCCCTCGACCTCCTCCTCCCTCGTTCCCAACCCCTCACAGTTTCCGCCCTTTTCTTGGCCCCGCCCCTTTCCCCTCAGCGTTCCCGCCCCTTTTGACCCCGCCCCTTTCCCCTCACAGTTCCCGCCCTTTTTGACCCCGCCCCTTTCCCCTCAGCGTTCCCGCCCTTTTTGACCCCGCCCCTTTCCCCTCACAGTTTTTTCCCCTAAAAAACCCTATTTTTACCCCAAAAAACCCCATTTTTTCCCCCAAAAAAACCCCCAAATTTTCCAAAAAATCCCCATTTTCCCCCAAAATCCCCATTCCCCCCCAAAAACCCCAAATTTTTCAAAAAAACCCCGCATTTTCCTCCAAAAAACCCCCATTTTTTCCTCCAAAAAATCCATTTCCCCTCCCAAAAAAACCCCTTTTCCCAAAAAAACTCAAACTTTTCCCCCAAAACCCCCGAATTTTTCCCCCAAAAAATCCCCAATTTTCCCTCCAAAAAAACCCATTTCCCCCCAAAAAAACCCAATTTTTTCCCAAAATACTCATTTTTCCCCCTAAAATCCCATTTCCCCCCCAAAAAAACCCCATTTTTTCCCAAAATCCCCATTTTTTCCCCCAAAATCCGACTCCGATTTCCCCTTTATTCCCAGGAATCCCAGAACGTACCAAACCCTCCCTGGAATCACTCAGGGACCCAAAATCCCCTCGATTCCACCCAAAATTCAAATTAAAATCAAAATCATCCCGACACCAAAGGAACCAGAAAACCCCAAAAACCCCAAAATTTCCACCCAAAATTCGGATTTTTGGGGAGGATTTTGAACCCAGCTGGGAAAAAAAAAAAAAAAAAAAAAAAAAGGAGGGGAAAGCCCCAAATTTGGGGGATTTTTTGGGATTTTTGGGGGGGTTTGGGGTTTTTTGGATTTTTTTTTGGGATTTTTTGGGGGGATTTTGGGGGGATTTTTTGGGATTGTTTTGGGGATTTTTGGGATTTTTTCGGATTTTTTGGGGGATTTCTGGGGGTTTAGGGGATTTCTGGGGATTTTTGGGGTTGTTTTGGGATTTTTGGGGGGATTTTTGGGGGGATTTTTTTGGGATTTTTTGGCGTTTTGGGGGGATTTTTGGGCGGTTTTTTGGGGGGAATTTTGAGGGATTTTTTTGGGGATTCTTCTGGATTTTTGGGGGATTTTTTTATTTTTTGGGAATTTTGGGGGGTTTTTTGTGGGATTTTTTTGTGGGTTTTTGGGGATTTTTGGGGGGATTTTTTGGCGTTTTTGGGCGGTTTTTTGGGGGGATATTTGAGGGATTTTTTGGGGATTCTTCCGGATTTTTGGGGGATTTTTTTATTTTTTGGGGGATTTTTGGGGGTTTTGGGGGGATTTTTTGGGACTTTTTGGGGGATTTTGGGGGGGATTTCTGACGGTTTGGGGGATTTTTTGGGGGGATTTTTTTGGCACTTTTTGGGGGATTTTGGGGGTTGTTTTGGGGGTTTTTTTAGGATTTTTTGGGGTAGTTTGGGGATTTTTTGGGGGATTTTTTGTGGCGTTTTGGGATTTTTGGGGATTTTTGGGGGGATTTTTGGCGGTTGTTTTGGGATTTTTTTAGGATTTTTTGGGGTTTTGGGATTTTTGGTGGAGATTTTTGGGAGATTTTTGGGATTTTTTGGGGGGATTTTTGGGGGATTTTTTGGGGGATTTTTTTGCATTTTTGGGGGGATATTTTTGGCATTTTTGAGGGGATTGTTTGGGGTTGTTTTGGGTTTTTTGTAGGATTTTTTGGGGTTTTTGGGATTTTTGGGGGGATTTTTTGGGGAGTTTTGGATTTTTTTTGGGGATATTTGGGGGTTTTTGGGATTTTTGGGGGGATTTTTTGGGGGAGTTTTGGGATTTTTGGGGGGATTTTTTGGGGGAGTTTTGGGATTTTTTTTGGGATTTTTTTGGGGCTATGTGGAGGCATTCCTGAGCGTGATAATTCCCCAAAAATTCCCTTTTTCCCCCCTTTTTTCCTACAAAAAAAAAAATCACTAAAAATCACCGGGGTGGGGGGCAGAGCACAGATTCTTCTCAGCAACATTTGGGGTGGTTTTGGGGATTTTTTTGGGATTTTTTTTGGGATTTGGGGGGAATTTTTTGCTTTTTGGGGGGGATTTTTTGGGGATTTTCTGGGAAAATTTTGAGGTTGTTTTGTGATTTTTTTTTTGGGATTTCTTGTGGGTTTTGGGATTTTTTGGGGGATTTTTTTGGGATTTTTTGAGGGGATATTTTGGGGGGATTTTTTGGGGGGATTTTTTTGGGATTTTTTGGGGGATTTTTTTTGCAATTTTTGAAGGGATTTTTTTGGCATTTTTTGGGATTTTTTGGGGGGATTTTCTGGGGGTTTTTGGATTTTTTGGGGGGATTTTTTGAGGATTTTTTTTGGGGATTTTTTTTGAGGATTTTTTGGGGGGATTTTTTTTGGTTTTTTGAAGGGATTTTTTTGGGATTTTTTTGGGATTTTTGGGGGTTGTTTTGGGGATTTTTTGGGGGGATTTTTTTTTCATTTTTGGGGGATTTTTGGGGGGATTTTTTGGGGATTTTGGGGGATTTTTTTGGCATTTTTTGCGGATTTTTGGGGGGGATTTTTGAGGGTTGTTTTGGGATTTTTTGTGGGTTTTTGGGATTTTTTGGGGAGATTTTTTGGGGGCTTTTGGACTTTTTGGGGGCTTTTTTTGGGGATTTTTGGGGGGATATTTTTGGGATTTTTTGGCGTTTTGGGGGGATTTTTGGGCGGTTTTTTGGGGGGAATTTTGAGGGATTTTTTTGGGGATTCTTCTGGATTTTTGGGGGATTTTTTTATTTTTTGGGAATTTTGGGGGGTTTTTTGTGGGATTTTTTGTGGGTTTTTGGGGATTTTTGGGGGGATTTTTTGGCGTTTTTGGGCGGTTTTTTGGGGGGATATTTGAGGGATTTTTTGGGATTCTTCCGGATTTTTGGGGGATTTTTTTATTTTTGGGGGATTTTTGGGGGTTTTGGGGGGATTTTTTGGACTTTTTGGGGATTTTGGGGGGGATTTCTGACGGTTTGGGGGATTTTTTGGGGGGATTTTTTTGGCACTTTTTGGGGGATTTTGGGGTTGTTTTGGGGGTTTTTTTAGGATTTTTTGGGGTAGTTTGGGGATTTTTTGGGGGATTTTTTGTGGCGTTTTGGGATTTTTGGGGATTTTTGGGGGGATTTTGGCGGTTGTTTTGGGATT
>JAJNNQ010000501.1:0-32957 GCA_027886175.1 Phylloscopus collybita
CCACAGGACCCCCCACCCAGTCCCGGGACCCCCAGACCCCCAAGACTCCCCCCCCAGACTCTTGGGACCCCCCAGACCCCCCCAAACCCCTGAGATCCTGGGACCCCCGAGACCCCCCCAGACTCTTGGGACCCCCCAGAACCCCAAAAAAACCCCCGAGCCCGCCCCCCCAAAACCGCGAACCCCCAAGACCCCGCCACCCCCTCCTGACCGCGGCGGGGGTCCCGGGGTGGGGAGGGGTCCTCCGGACCCCCCCAGGGGTGGGTGGGGGGCGCCGCTCACCCCATTGAGCCCCTCCTCCGGCTCCATCCTGCTCGCGGGGGGGGCGGGGGGCTCGTCCTGTCAGGAGTTTAAGGGGGGGGGGGGTCTCAGGATTTTTGGGAGGGGTGGGGGTCTCAGGGTATCTCCGCCCCCCTCCCCACGATTTTGGGGAGGGGTCGCCCCGCACAAAGGGCCCCGCTCAGAACGGGGCGTGCCCCCCCCCCCCAAATAAATAAAAAAACTTGTGGATTGGGGGAGGGGGGGTGGGAATCAGGAGGGAACTCGGGGGGGGGGGCGCGACCCCCGGGGTGGGGTGGGGTGGGGGGTGAAGGGGAACTTTGGGGGGGGTTTGAGGGGAGTTTAGGACCCCCAAACCCCGCCCCCCCCCCCCCATCCCGTACCTGTTTCCGCGCTGAAGCAACGATCCAGGAAATGATGGGGGGGGGGGGCTCGGGGGGGGCGGAGCCCGGGTGGGGGCGGGGTTTGGGGGGGTTCAGGGGGGGTCTGGGGGTGTTTGGGGGGCGCGGGGGGGGGAGGGGAAAGGGAAAGGGCGTTTCCCGGCGGGCGGAGGCGAAGCGCGGCCCCGGCGGCGCGGCCGGAGCTTCCTGCAGGAAGTGAGGTGGGGGTGGGGCTCCCCCGGGGCACGGGAACCCCCCCCCCCGAGGGGTGGGACCCACGGGGAGGGACCCACGGGACCCCCCGGAGCCCCCCCGAGGGGTGGGACCCGCGGGGAGGGACCCACGGGACACCCCCGAGCCCCCCCCGAGGGGTGGGACCCGCGGGGAGGGACCCACGGGACACCCCCGAGCCCCCCCCGAGGGGTGGGACCCACGGGGAGGGACCCACGGAGCCCCCCCAGGGGTGGGACCCACGGGACCCCCCCGGAGCCCCCCCGAGGGGTGGGACCCGCGGGGAGGGACCCACGGGACCCCCCGGAGCCCCCCCCGAGGGGTCCCTGACTCCAGTGACAGAAACACTGATGACTCCAGGACCCCGCGGACCCCCCCCAGACTCAAACCCCAAGACCCCAAACCCCTGAGACCCCAGACCCCTGAAACCCCCAGACCCAAACCCTGAGACCCCAAACCCCCAAAGTCCCCCAAACCTCTGAAACCCCCAGACCCAAACCTCAAGATCCCAAATTCCTGAAAACCCCAAACCCCTGAGACCCCCCAAACCCCGAGACCCCAGGGCCCCTGAGACCCCAAACCCCTGAGACCCTGAAACCCCCAGACCCAAACCCTGAGACCCCAAACCCCTGAAACCCCCAGACCCAAACCCCTGAGACCCCAAACCCCTGAAACCCCCAGACCCAAACGCTGAGACCCCAAACCCCCGAAACCCCGAGACCCAAACCCCGAGACCCCAAACCCTGAAACCCTGAAACCCCCAGACCCAAACCCTGAGACCCCAAACCCCCGAAACCCCGAGACCCAAACCCCGAGACCCCAAATCCCTGAAACCCCCAGACCCAAACCCTGAGACCCCAAACCCCTGAAACCCCCAGACCCAAACCCTGAGACCCCAAACCCCCGAAACCCCGAGACCCAAACCCCGAGACCCCAAACCCCTGAAACCCTGAAACCCCCAGACCCAAACCCCTGAGACCCCAAACCCCGAGACCCCCAGACCCAAACCCATGAGACCCCCCAGACCCCAAACCCCCGAAACCCCCAGACCCAAACCCCAAGACCCCAAACCCCCAAGGCCCGCCATCCCAGCACTCAGACCCCCAGACCCCCGAGACCCCAGACTCAAATCCCAACACGCCCCACCCTGAGACCCTCAATTCCCCAAGCCCCCCGCCCCCCTGACCCCCCCCTGTGCCGGGGGATTTTGGGGCCCCTCCCCGGGGATTTTGGGGCGTCCCCTCCCCCCGGGGGCACTGGGGCGAATCTCCTGCCGGGCCTGGGCTGATGGCGGCCGCTCCCCAGATCCGGGGGGCTCCCCCAAAACCGGGGGTCCCGAGCCCCCTCCTCATCCTCGGCTGCCTCCTCTTCCTCCTCCCGGTATCGCTGGGTGCCGGGATTTGGGTCTGGGGTTTCAGGGGTATCGGGCTTTGAGTTTGGGTCTGGGAGGTTTTAGGGGGTTCTGGGGTGGTGGGGTTTGGGTCTGGGGGTTTCAGGGTTTGGGTCTGGGGGTTTCAGGAGCTCCAGGGTCTCCGGGTTTGGGTCTGGGGATTTCAGGGTTTGGGTCTGGGGGTTTCAGGGGGGCCAGGGTCTCTGGGTTTGGGTCTGGGGGTTTCAGGGTTTGGGTCTGGGGGTTTCAGGGTTTGGGTCTGGGGGTTTCAGGGGGGCCAGGGTCTCTGGGTTTGGGTCTGGGGGTTTCAGGAGCTCCAGGGTCTCATTTCCGGAGTCTCCGGGTTTGGGTCTGGGGGTCTCGGGGGTCCCTCCATCTGTGCCGCCCCCCCTCGTGCCCCCAGTGCGGGGGAGGGGTCTCTGGGGGACCCCAAACACCTCCGGTCCCTCCCCCCCCGGCCACCTGTGCCCGCGGGTCCCCTGGACCCCCCCCCCAATGTCCCCGGAGCTTCCGGTGCCAGCGAGAACCGAAACCGGGGCGGGGCCGGGGGGGCTGCGGGAAACCCCCAGACCCAAAACACTGAGAGCCAAAAACCCTGAAACCCCAAACCCCTGAAACCCCCAGACCCAAAACCCTGAAACCCCAAACCCTTGAAACCCCCAGACCCAAAACCCTGAGACCCCAAACCCTGAAACCCCCAGACCCAAACCCCGAGACCCCAAACCCCTGAAACCCCCAGACCCAAAACCCTGAGACCCCAAACCCTTGAAACCCCCAGACCCAAACCCCGAGACCCCAAACCCCTGAAACCCCCAGACCCAAAACCCTGAGACCCCAAACCCCTGAAACCCCCAGACCCAAAACCCTGAGACCCCAAGCCCCTGAAACCCCCAGACCCAAAACCCTGAAACCCCAAACCCTTGAAACCCCCAGACCCAAACCCTGAGACCCAAAAACCCTGAAACCCCCAGACCCAAAAACCCTGAGACCCCAAACCCCTGAAACCCCCAGACCCAAACCCCGAGACCCAAAAACCCTGAAACCCCCAGACCCAAAAACCCTGAGACCCCAAACCCCTGAAACCCCCAGACCCAAACCCCTGGTGCCACCTGCAGGATCCCTCTGTGAGACCCCTGCCCACTTTGGGGGACTTCAGGGGCACTGTGACCCCCCCATGGGGGTCCCTACGTGAGACCCCCACCCATGGAGAGAGTTTCAGGGGCACTGTGACCCCCCATGGGGGTCCCTACGTGAGACCCCCACCCAGGGGATCCCCCCCCGAGCCCCCCTGCCCGAGCCCCCTCTCTCCCCACAGGCTCCACCTGCCAGACCCCCAGCTTCCCCCCGTCGCCCCCCGCGCGCCCGGAGACCCCAGACCCCCTGGCCGTCAACATCACCCCCACCCGGGACCCTCCTGCGACGCCCCGGGGGGGCTCCGCGTCTGGCCGGGCCCCCCCTCCGTGTCCGGAGCTCTGGGCGAGCCCCTGACCCTGAAGTGCCGCTTCGAGGCCCCGCCCAACGCCACCGTCACCTGGCTGCAGGTGTGCCCCCGGCGCGGCCACACCTGGAGCTGCCCGCTGGCCGCAGGAGGTGCCGGTGCTGGGCGGGGGTCTCCGGGTGGGCTCTGGGAATGAGTCGGGGGTCTCTCGGCTGAGCTTCCCGCGCCTGCAGCGGAACCACAGCGGGCTCTACCTGTGCCGGGTGCGGCACGGCGGGGCGGCCGCGCAGTCCTGCGGGACCTTCGTCAGGATCCGGGGTGAGTTTTTTGGGGGTCGGGGGTCTCTGGGAAGGGGTCTCTCGGGGGGTTTCTGACCCGGCTGGGTTCGGCAGAGGAGGTGCCGGCGCCGTTCCTGGACCTGGGGGACGGCACCAAGAACAGGATCCTGACGGCGCAGGGGGTGCTGCTGCTGCTCTGCGCCGCGGGGCCGGGGCTGCTGCTGCTCTTCAGGGTGAGTCGGGGGGCTGGCGGTGGGACCCCCGCCCACAATTCCCGGCCTGAGACCCCTGAGGGGTCCGGGGGAGAACCACGAGTCCCCCCCCTGGCACCCCAAATACTCTCTGGAATCCCCAAATCCCCCTCAGACACCCTCAAATCCCCTCTGGAATCCCAAATCCCTGCCTGGCACCCCCAAATCCCCCCTCAGACACCCCCAAATCCCCCAGAAACCCCAAATCCCCCTCAGACACCCCCAATCCCCTCAGACCCCCCCTAAATCCCCCTCAGACCCCCCCAAATCCCCCCAGCACCCCAAATCTCTTTCGATTCCTCCCCAAATCCCCCCAGCACCCCAAATCTCCTTCGATTCCCCCCAAATCCCCCCTCAGACCCCCCAAATCCCCCCTCAGACACCCAAACCCCCCTGAGACCCCCAAATCCCCCCTCAGACACCCCCAAACCCCCCTGAGACCCCCAAATCCCCCCTCAGACACCCCAAATCCCCTCAGACACTTCCAATCCCCCCTCAGACACCCCAAATCCCCCCTCAGACCCCCCCAAATCCTCCCTGAAATCCCCAAATCCCACCTCAGACACCCCCAAATCCCCCAGCACCCCAAATCCCCTTCAATTCCCCCCAAATCCCCCCAGAAACCCCAAATCTCCTTCAATTCCTCCCCAAATCCCCCTCAGACACCTCCAATCCCCCTTCAGACCACCCCAAATCCCCCCAGCACCTCAAATCCCTTCAATTCCCCCCCAAATCCCCCAGAAACCCCAAATTCCCTTCGATCCCCCCCCCCCCAATTCCTCTCTCTCTCCCCCCTCCCCAGAAACGCTGGGCCAACGAGCGCCTCCTCCAACCCAAGAAAATCTCCCTGGAGGAGGAAAATCTCTACGAGGTGACGCCGGGAGAGGCTAAACCTCCCCCTCCCTCCCCAAAAAAACGGGGCTGGGGGTGCCCCCCACCCCCCGAACCAAGCCCCCCACCCCAATTTCTCCCCCCTCTCTCCCTCCTCAGGGGCTGAACCTGGATGAGTGCTCCATGTACGAGGACATCTCCCGGGAGGGTGCAGCCACCTACCAGGACGTGGGGACCCTCCCCGCCGCCGAGGGGCTGCTGGAGAAACCTTGAGGGGACCCCCACCCAAAATAAAGGGGGGGGGGGGGGAATCCCACAGGGACCACCCTTCCTCCTAAAAAAAAAAAAAAAAAGGTTTGCTTTTGTGACTCAAGGCTGTGCTGCTGCCCCCCCTTACCCCACCCCAAAATAAAGCTTAAAGGAATAATTTCCATTTTCCCCCATTTTCCCCAGTTTTACCCCAATTTCCCCCCATTTTTCCCCATTACCCCCAATTTCCCCCCCATTTTACCCCAATATCCCCAATTTCCTCCCGTTTTACCCCATTATCCCTCGCCTGCAGCTGGTAAACTGCTAATAAATCATTAACGGATCGATAATAAAGTTGTCAAAAAGTAACTTCAATTCCTCTCCGTTATCCCCAGTTTTCCCCATTTTTCCCCATTATCCCCAATTTCCCCCCGTTATTCCCATTTTCACTCACTGTCTTCCCTCTTTATCCCCGTTTCCCCCCATTGTTGTCCATTCTATTCTCCCGTTTTGCCCCACTATCGCCATTACCCCCAATTACTCCAAATTTCCCTCATTGGACCCTATTTCTCCCCTTTTGCCTTCATTTTACTTCCTTATTTTCCCCTCTTTCCCCCCACTTTTCCCTCATTTTCACCCGTTGTTCCCAATTTTTCCCACTCTTCCCTCGGACCCGTCGCCGATTCCCCTCACGGAGGCCCCGCCCCTCCCTCCCAGCTCAGCCTTTTCCCGCCTTTGCTCTCTCGGCCAATCAGCGCCGAGCGCCGGGGCCCCGCGGGCCAATCGGAGCGAAGCGCGGGAGAACTCCAGCGACCCCTGGCGCCCAACGGACGCCGGCGCGAGGCGACGCTGGCCCCGCCCACCGGCGCGTGAGGGGGGCAGGTGGGGGGGGGGAGGGAAATTGGGGAGAAATTGCGAAAATGGGAAAAAACTGGAGAGAAATTGGGCAAAATGGGGCGTCCTGAGGGGGAACGTGGGGCCTAGAAAGGAATGGAGGGGTTTGGGGGGGAGATCTGAGGGGAAAGTGGGGGGCTGGAGCAGGGCCTGAGGGGCCCTTCAGGAGGGCCTGGGGATATTGGGGGGTATCTGAGGGGGAAATGGGGGGAAACCTGAGGGGAACTCGGGGTCCTGGGCGTCCCTAGGGGGGCTTAGGGGGGAATAGGAAGCTCTAGGTGGGAAACTGAGGTAGAATTGGGGGACTCTGAGAGGCAAGGTCCTGGGGAGGTGAATTAGGAGGGGGAGTCCTGTGAGTACCAAGCGGTTCCATGAGGGGAAATGGGGATCCTGAGGGGGCGGGGGAGGGGAGGAAAACTCCTCAGAAACCTCCTTTTTTTTTTTTTTTCTTTTTTCTTTTTTCTTTTTTTTTTTCTTCCCCCACAGCTGCCACCATGAGCCACCACCGCGCCCTCCCCGTCCCCACCCGCTCCAAACCCAAACACCTCCGGACCAAACGGGAACGCAACGCCGCCAAATTCGGCCCCAAAGCGCCTTTGGGGGGCTCCCGGCGGGCTCCCACCCAACTCCCCGCTGGCTCCAACCTCCCCCCTGGGGGGGTCTCCTTTTGGGGAGCCCCCTGGGCCCCCCCAAACCCGTGGTGATCACACAGAACCGCCTCTGCCACCGCGGCATCTTCAAGCACCAGGTCAAATCTCTCGACGGTCCCGCCGCCTGCTGACCCTGAGCCCCCTCCAGCCCCCCAAATGGAGGAGGGGGGATGTCCTGGGGGTCCCTGCCGAGGGGCTGAAGGAGCTGGTGGCCGCTCTGGCCTCGCTGCTGGGCAGTTCGGGGCGTTCTCCGGCCGGGATTTGGTCGGCGAGCGGCGCCGCGGCCTCTTGGCCGTGCTCAGGAGGCACCGACGGGGAGCCCCGGACCTGGGGGTCTTCCTGGCTCACCGGACCCCTGCCAGCCCCCAGGTACTGCCCCCACCCCTGAGGGGAGGAGGGGGGGACACCAGAGAAGCCCCCCCACCCCAAATAAACCTGGTTTCCGGCAGGTCAGAGCAGCCCCCCGGCCCCCCGGGCAGAGGGGAGGTCAAGACCCCCAGGAGGAGCGGTCGGTTTGGGGGGGTGGGCGTTGGGGGAGCCCCCGGCCGGGACCCCCAGCCCGCTTCGTGCTGTCGAGACGGTGAGTGGCCCAAAAAGAGCCCTGAAAGGATTTGGAAACTGCCCCCCAAAATACCCCAAAAGTGCCCAAAAAGTGCCCCCAAACTACCCCAAAATTGCCCCCCAAATACCCCCAAAACTGCCCCAAAATACCCCAAAAGTGCCCCGAAATACCCCAAAACTGCCCCTAAAAATATCCCAAAACTGCCCCCAAAATACCCCAAACCTGCCCCAAATACCCCAAACTGCCCCAAAATACCCCAAAAGTGCCCCCGAAAATATCCCAAAACTGCCCCCAAACCTGCCCCCAAAATACCCCAAAAGTGCCCAAAAAAGTGCCCCAAAATACCCCAAACCTGCCCCAAAATACCCCAAAACTGCCCCAAATACCCCAAAACTGCCCCCAAATACCCTAAATTTACCCCAAAACGCCCCAAAAGTGCCCCAAAAATATCCAAACCTGCCCCAAAGTACCCCCAAAAGTGCCCCCAAAAATACCCCCAAAACTGCCCCTAAAAATATTCCAAAACTGCCCCCAAATACCCCAAAACTGCTCCCAAAATACCCAAAACTGCCCCAAATACCCCAAATTCCCCCAAATACCCCCAAACCTGCCCCCAAAAATACCCAAAACTGCCCCAAATACCCCAAATTTACCCCAAATACCCCCAAACCTGCCCCCAAAATACCCAAAACTGCCCCCCAAATACCCTAAATTTACCCCAAAACGCCCCAAAAGTGCCAAAAAATACCGCAAAACTGCCCAAAATAGCCCAAAACTGCCCCCAAATACCACCAAATTTACACCCAAATTTACCCCAAATTCCCCCCAAATCTCTCCCGGCAGCCGCCCCCCCGCCCCCCCAGCCCCATTTTCGGAGCCCCCCGCCGAGAGCCCGAGGTGAGTCTGGGGGGGAATTTGGGGGGTGGGGTGTCCCCCCCCTCCCCCCCTCCCCCCCTGTTTTTTGGGGGTGTCCCCGGGGGGGGCTCACTGACCCCTCCCCTCCCCCCCCCCAGAGCCCCTTCCCGTGGCGCTCGGCCGAGGATGAGGAGGAGGAGGAGACCCCCGGGGGGCTCCCCAAAGCTGGGGGGGCTCTCCGGGGGGGTTCCTGCCGCCCCCTCCCCCGCTTTTGGGGGTCCCCGCAGCCCCCCCAGGAGGAGGAGGAGGAGGAGGATGATGAAGGGCTGGACCCCCTTTGCTCCCCCAGACCCCCCACCCTGGGGAGCCCCCCAATCCAGACCCCCCCGCCCTTCCAGACCCCCCAAAACCTGGAGAGCTGAGACCCCCTGGGACCCCCCCAGACCCCCCTGGGGACCCCCCCAGAGCCCCCTGGGACTCCCCCAGAGCCCCCGGGGACTCCCCTCCCTCCCCCCGACTCCTCTGGGACCCCCCAGGACCCCTCCCGGACCCCCCCAAGCTGGAGCCCCGGACCCCCCCAGACCCCTCTGGGATCCCCCCAACCCCTCCAGACCCCCTTGGAACCCCAGACCCCGCAGCCCCGACCCCCCCCAGACCCCCCGGACCCCCCCACTCTGGTACCCGGACCCCCCCAGACCCCTCTGGACCCCCTGACGCCCCCAGACCCCTCTGGGACTCCCCAGACCCCCCCCGGAGCCCCCAACCCTGGAGCCCCCGGCCCCTCTGGGACCCCCCGGCCCTCCCAGACCCTCCAGAGACCCCCCCGGAGCCCCCCAGGACCCCCAGGCCGCCATGTCGCGATGCTGCTGCCCGCCACCCTCGGCTCTATCGCGACATGCCGCCGCCTCCTCGCGACCTCCTCCAGCGCTGCCCGCAGCCCCCCAAACGCCGCCGCCGGCCGCCCGGATTGGGGAGGGGTCGCGGGCTGGGGGGGAGAGGGGGTCGCCCCCCCCCCGCCGCCGCCCCTCCCCCCCTCCTGGGCTGCGGCTGCCCCTGCAGGGGGCGCTGTTGGGGGGGGAGGGGCCTCGGAGGTGAGGAGGGGGCTGTGATGGGGGGGGAGGGGGAGGGGGGGGGTGGCGACCCCTCCCCTCAATAAAAACTGTTTGTTCCAGCTGGGGGGGGGTCCTGCTGCTCTTTGGGACCCCCCCGAGGGCCCCCAAATTCCCTGGAGACCCCCACAGAGCCCCAAATCCCCCCCCGAGCCCCCAAATCCCCTCGAGACCCCCCAGAGCCCCCAAATCCCACCGAGACCCCCACAGAGCCCCCCCAAATCCCCTGGAGACCCCCCTCGAGCCCCCAAATCCCCCCCCCGAGCCCCCAAATCCCCTGGAGACCCCCCTCGAGCCCCCAAATCCCCCCCCCGAGCCCCCAAATTCCCTGGAGACCCCCCTCGAGCCCCCAAATCCCCCCCCCGAGCCCCCAAATCCCCTCGAGACCCCCCCAGAGCCCCTAAATTCTCTGGAGACCCCCCCAGAGCCCCCCCCAAAATCCCCCCGAGACCCCCCCAGAGCCCCCAAATCCACCGAGACCCCCACAGAGCCCCCCCAAATCCCCTGGAGACCCCCCTCGAGCCCCCAAATCCCCCCCCGAGCCCCCAAATCCCCTGGAGACCCCCCTCGAGCCCCCAAATCCCCCCCCCGAGCCCCCAAATCCACCGAGACCCCCACAGAGGCCCCCCCAAATCCCCTGGAGACCCCCCCGAGAGCCCCCAAATCCCCTGGAGACCCCCCAAAATCCCCCCCGAGACCCCCCCAAATTCCCCCAAATCCCCTGGAGACCCCCCGAGCCCCCCCAAATCCCCTGGAGACCCCTCCGAGAGCCCCCAAATCCCCTGGAGACCCCCAAAAATCCCCCCGAGACCCCCCAAATTCCCCCAAATCCCCTGGAGACCCCCCCGAGCCCCCCAAATCCCTGGAGACCCCCTCCCGAGCCCCCAAATCCCCCGAGACCCCTCAGAGCCACCCCAAATTCTCTGGAGACCCCCCCGAGACCCCCCCAAATCCCCTGGAGACCCCCCCGAGCCCCCCCAAATCCCCTGGAGACCCCCTCCCGAGCCCCCCAATCCCCCCGAGACCCCTCAGAGCCACCCCAAATTCTCTGGAGACCCCCCCGAGACCCCCCAAATCCCCTGGAGACCCCCCCCGAGCCCCCCCCAAATCCCCTAGAGACCCCCCCAGAGCCCTGGAGACCCCCCCGAGCCCCCAAATCCCCCCGAGACCCCCCCAGAACCCCCCAAATCCCCCCAGAGCCCCCAAATCCCCCCGAGACCCCCCCAAATCCCCTGGAGACCCCCCCAGAGCCCCTGGAGACCCCCCCCCAGAGCCCCCAAATTCCCTGGAGACCCCCAAAATCCCCCCCCGAGCCCCCCAAATTCTCTGAAGAGGGTCCCAGGTAACTTTTGGGGGGGTCCCAGGTGAAGTTAAAAAAGGAAAACGAGAAAAAATAAATTTAAAAAAGGGGAAAGAAGAAAAAAATCATTTTAAAAGGAGAAAAATTAATTAACCCAGACGCGACGCGGTTCCACCCCGAACCCAGTTTGGCCCCAAATTCCCTTTTTTTTTAGGGCCCAAACTGCCCCTTTTTATTGCTCAAAACCCCACTTTGGGGCCAAACTCTGCTTTTTGGGTCCAAACTTCCCACCTGGGCACCCCAAATTCCCCTTTTTGGGCCCAAATTCGCCTTTTTTAGGCCCAGATTCTCCGTTTTTGGGCCAAACCTCTGCCTTCCCGGACCCAAACTCCCCTTTTTGGGTCTGAACTTCCCATCTGCCTGCCCAAATTCCCCTTTTTCAACCCCATATTCTCCCTTTTTAGCCCAAATCTCCCTTTTTTTGCCCCAAATTTCCCCTCCCCGCATCCCCTCGGTTGATCGGTGCTCTTTTCCGGGACTACATTTCCCATCACCCCCCTTCACCGACTTCCGGTGCAAGCCCCGCCCCCCTCTCCTTATCATGAGGCGACTTCCGCTCACCTGCCCAGCCGCTGCCGCCATGTTTCCTGCAGTGCTACACCAACGAGCGCGGGGAGCGCGTTTACACCCTGCGGGTACGGGGCGGTTTCGGGGGGATTTTTGGGGAGTTTGGGGCTGTTCACAAAGGATTTGAGGAGGGGTTTTGGGGAGATCCGCGGTGTTTGTGTGTCCGGGGTGCCGTTTGGGAGCGATAAGGGGGCGTTCGCGTGTGCTGAGGGGAGCGGTAGATCCAGAGGAATTTGATTTTGGGGGGGATTTCGCGGTGCTGTCGGTGTCTCCCTGACCCCTCATTCCCTCACAGAAGGTGTCCCCGGACGGGACCCCCACACGCTCGGCTCATCCCGCCCGTTTCTCCCCCGATGACAAATTCTCCCGGCACCGCCTGGCGCTGAAGCGGCGTTTCGGGGTGCTGCTCACCCAGCAAGCCCGCCCGTGCTCTGAGCGACCCCAAAAATCCCCCCCCGGGACCCCCGGAATGAGCCCGAGAGCCTCGGAGCGATCCCTGCAACGAGAGACCCGCAAAAAAACAACCCCCAGAGCCCCCCCCGGAGAGGAGCCAGAGGAAGGAGGAGGCGAAATAAAATCAAAGTGCGGACGGACTGAAAGCGGGATGGAAGGAAGATTTCAAAGAGGAGAAAAACCTCTTTGAAAAGACAAAAGGAGAAAAACTTAAATATTAAAGTAGCGGGTGGTCGGGAGACTCTTGAGTTTTAGCGTCCAAATAAATTTGGGGGCGTTTTGTCCTTTTTTGGGGGGCGGTTTTAGGAGGGAATTGAGGGTCTGGGGGCTCCTCGGCCCCCGGGGGGGCTCCTGAGGGGCGCTGGGGATGATGGGAGTTGTAGGCGCGAGGGGATAACGGTTTGAGCGCTGGGGATGATGGAGTTGTAGGCGCGAGGGGATAACGGTTTAACAGGGCCGCGGAGCATCACGGGAGATAGAGACGCCGCCGTCGTGGCGCGCTATGGCGCCGCGAGGCGTGATGGGAGCTGTAGTCCCGGAAGTCGCTGTAACGGAGAGCTTTGGGGGTTCGGGCGGGCGCTTGTGGGTCCACAGGGGCTCTTTGGGGGGATCCCTTTGGGGTCGGGAAGCACTTGGGGAGCTGCATTCGGTCTCTTTGGGGCGCGGGGATTGTAGGGCCAGGACTGAGTTGTGAGGGCGCTCTGTGCGTGCCGCGGTGCATGACGGGAGCTGTAGTCCCGTGCCGTTTAGGCGGCTTTTGCGCGATTTGGGGCACTTGTGGCTCCGAGGAGGCGCTTGGGGCTCCCGAGTGGGCTCTGGAGAGGCGCTCGGGCATCCCGGAGGGGCTGGGGAGCGTCTGTGGAGCTCACGGAGGCGGATAACGGGGGCTCTGCGGAGCGCGCGGCCTAACGGGACTGGTAGTCTCGGCTCTGTCGAGCCGCCATGGAGCCGCGGGGCATGACGGGAGCTGTAGGCCTGCCTCCATTTGGCAGCTATGGGGCCGCGAGGCATGACGGGAATTGTAGGCGAAAAGTGACCAAAATGGCTCCGACTTCAAGTCCCGCCCCGGCCACGTTCCCGGGCGCTGACTGGCTAAGAGCACTGATGGGCAGGATGCTCGACCAATGGGAGTCGGTGGAGGCGGGAACAGCCCAATTAACCCCTCCAGTCCCTCCCAGTACAGCCCAGTTCATCCCCAGTCCCTCCCAGTACAGCCCAGTACGCCCCAGTCCCTCCCAGTATAGCCCAGTGTCTTTCCACAGCGTTCCCAGTGTCGTCCAGTATGTCCCAGTCCGTGCCGATGTCACTCCCAGTACGTCCCAGTTTGCCCCAGTATCTCCCAGTCCCTCCAGTGCCATTCCCAGTATGTCCCAGTCCCTCCCAGTGCCATTCCCAGTATGTCCCAGTCCCTCCCAGTGTATCCCAGTCTCCCACTGCCTCTCCCAGTCTGTCTTCGCTCTGGCCACGCCCCTTCCACTGACCACGCCCCTTTCTTTCTTGCCCCGCCCCCTTCCAGTTCCCCCTCTTCCCCCCCCCCCCTCATTTCCAGTTCCTCGTGGCTGCCCGGGGAAGGTGAGTGGGGCCCCCAGTCCCTCCCAGTCCATCCCAGTAACTCCCAGTAACCCCCCAGTCCTTCCCAGTAACCCCCAGTCTTTCCCAGTAACCCCCCAGTAAACCCCAGTCCCTCCCAGTAACCCCCCAGTCCTTCCCAGTAACCCCCCAGCCCTCCCAGTCCCTCCCAGTACCCCCCAGTAACCCCCCCGTAACCCCCACTCCATCCCAGTAACCCCCCAGTCCCTCCCAGTAACCCCCCAGTCCCTCCCAGTCCCTCCCAGTAACCCCCAGTAACCTCCAGTCCTTCCCAGTAACCCCCCAGTCCCTCCCAGTCCCTCCCAGTAACCCCCCCAGTAACCTCCAGTCCTTCCCAGTAACCCCCCAGTCCCTCCCAGTCCATCCCAGTAACCGCCCAGTAACCCCCAGGCTATCCCAGTAACTCCCAGTAACCCCCCAGTCCCTCCCAGCCCATCCCAGTAACCCCCAGTCCATCCCAGTAACCCCGCAGTAACCCCCAGTCCCTCCCAGTAACCCCCCAGTCCCTCCCAGTAACCCCCCAGTCCAGCCCAGTAACCCCAGTCCAGCCCAGTCCCTCCAGTTACCCCCCAGTCCGTCCCAGTCCATCCCAGTCCATCCCAGTCCATCCCAGTTTGCCCAGTTCTCTCCCAGTAGCCCCCAAATCCCAACCCCCCCCCTGTCCCCGTCCCAGTCTCTCCCAGTCAGTTCCAGTTCCCCCCAGTTTGTCCCAGTCCCGCCCTGCTCAGGAATCCCAGTGACTCATCCCCCCCCCCCAGTTCCCCAGTTCAACCCAGTCCCCTCCCAGTTTGTCCCAGTCCCCTCCCAGTTTGTCCTCCCCTCCCAGTTTGTCCCAGTCCCCTCCCAGTCCCCTCCCAGTTTGTCCCAGTCCCTCCCAGTCCCCTCCCAGTTTGTCACAGTCCCCTCCCAGTCCCTCCCAGTCCCTCCCAGTCCCTCCCAGTTTGTCCCAGTCCCTCCCAGTTCCCTCCCAGTCCCTCCCAGTTTGTCCCAGTTCCCTCCCAGTCCCTTCCCCCGGGACCCTCTGGAATTTCCCCACCCCCAGGGGTCAAAGGTCACGGAATGGAGCGGGAAAGGCTCGGAGCACTGGTGATACTGGGAGGTACTGGGAGGGGACTGGGAGGGACTGGGAGGGAACTGGGAGGGAACTGGGAGGGACTGGGAGGGGACTGGGAGGGAACTGGGGGGGACTGGGAGGGACTGGGAGGGAACTGGGAGGGAACTGGGAGGGACTGGGAGGGAACTGGGAGGGAACTGGGAGGGACTGGGGGCAGTGCCTGCCCCAAACTGGTTTAACTGGTGTCCCCTCCCCCCTCCCAGTTCTGTCCCTGGCCAGAGGGGACCCCCCCGGTGAGTGACTGGGACAGACTGGGACAAACTGGGAGGGAACTGGGACAAACTGGGAGGGACTGGGATGGGCTGGGATAGAAACCCCATACTGGTTTATACTGGGAGGGAGGGTCCATACTGGTTTATACTGGTTTATACTGGTTTATACTGGTTTATACTGGTTTATACTGGTTTATACTGGCCTGTACTGATTTATACTGGGAGGGAGGGTCCATACTGGCTTGTACTGGTCCATACTGGTTTATACTGGTCTGTACTGCTCCATACCAGTCTATAGTGGTCTGTACTGGTCTATACTGGTTTTCACCAGTTTATACTGGGAGGAGGGGTCTGTACTGGTTTGTACTGGTTTATACTGGTCTGTACTGGTCCCTCTAACCCCTCCCTTCCCCCCCCAGATGCCACCAGTCCCTTCCAGTATGGTGAGTGTGGGGGACTGGGAGGGACTGGGAGGGACTGGGAATGTCCCCAAGTGTCACCAGCTGTCCCCAGGTGTCCCCAGGTGTGTCCCAGGTGTGTCCCCAGATGTCCCCAGGTGTGTCCCAGGTGTCCCCAGGTGTGCCCAGGTGTGTCCCAGGTGTGTCCCAGGTGTGTCCCCAGGTGTCCCCAGGTGTGTCCCAGGTGTCCCCAGGTGTGCCCAGGTGTGTCCCAGGTGTGTCCCAGGTGTGTCCCCAGGTGTCCCCAGGTGTGCCCAGGTGTGTCCCAGGTGTGTCCCCAGGTGTGCCCAGGTGTGTCCCCAGGGTGTCCCAGGTGTGTCACAGGTGTGTCCCAGGTGTCCCCAGGTGTCCCCAGGTGTGTCCCAGGTGTGTCCCAGCTGTCCCCCCCCAGGTGTCCCCAGGTGTGTCACAGGTGTGTCCCTGTCCCCTCCCCAGACTGGTGTCACCTGCGCGTCGGGGGCCTGGTGGTGGCCGCGGTGCTGAGCGTGCTGGGGGTCATCGTCCTGTTCAGTGAGTGCCACCTGTGTGTCACCTGTGTCACACCTGTGTGTCACCTGTGTGTCACCTGTGTCACCTGTGTGTCACCTGTGTGTGTCACCTGTGTGCCACCTGTGTCACCTGTGTGTGTGTCACCTGTGTGTGTCACCTGTGTGCCACCTGTGTCACCTGTGTGTGTGTCACCTGTGTGTGTCACCTGTGTGCCACCTGTGTCACCTGTGTGTGTGTCACCTGTGTGTCACCTGTGTGTCACCTGTGTGTGTGTCACCTGTGTGCCACCTGTGTCACCTGTGTGTCACCTGTGTCACTGTGTGTGTCACCTGTGTGTCACCTGTGTCACCTGTGTCACCTGTGCCACACCTGTGTGTGTCACACCTGTGTGTGTCACCTGTGTCACCTGTGTGTGTCACCTGTGTGTGTCACCTGTGTGTCACCTGTGTGTGTGTCACCTGTGTGTCACCTGTGTGTGTCACCTGTGTGCCACCTGTGTCACACCTGTGTCACCTGTGTCACTGTGTGTGTCACCTGTGTGTCACCTGTGTCACACCTGTGTGTCACCTGTGTCACCTGTGTGTCACCTGTGTCACTGTGTGTGTCACCTGTGTGTGTCACCTGTGTGTCACCTGTGCCACCTGTGTGTCCCACCTGTGTGTGTCACCTGTGTCACCTGTGTGTCACCTGTGTGTCACCTGTGTCACCTGTGTGTGTCACCTGTGTGTGTCACCTGTGTGTGTCACCTGTGTCACACCTATGTGTCCCACCTGTGTCCCACCTGTGTCACCTGTGTGATCTGTGTGTCACACCTGTGTCCCCTGTGTGTGTCACCTGTGTGTCCCCTGTGTCACCTGGGGGGGGGTCCCTGATGTCACCTCTGTGTCCCCTCAGGTGGGAAGTGCAAGTGCCGGAGCAAGGCCAGGTGAGACACCTGGGGACACCTGGGGACACTGGGGGGACATTGGGGGGATTGGGGACATTGGGGACATTGGGGGGACATTGGGGGGACACTTTGGGGACATTTGGGGACATCGAGGTGTCCCCGCAGCCGCCGCCGCCCCCCGGAGCCGTCACCTCTGGCTGGGACAGGTGAGTGTCCCCTCCCCCACCTTGGGGACATCCGGGGGGGACAGGGAGGGGACAGGGAGGGGACAGGGAGGGGACAGTGCCACCCTGACCCCGCCCCCTCCCTCCGCAGGAGCCGCCAGCTCCTGCTGAGCTGTCCCCAGGTGTCCCCAGGTGTCCCCAGGTGTCCCCAAGAGGTGACAGCGGGGAGGGGCTGAAACCCGCCCCCCCCCCACGAAATGTCCCCAAGATGTCCCCAAGATGAATAAAAATGGGTGAAAACCAAAGGATTTCGGTCATTGGGGGAGGGGCGGGGACACCGGGGGGGACACGGGGACATCGGGGTGGGGACGTCGGGTCAGTGGTGGCCTTGGGGACATCGGGTCAGTGGTGGCCTTGGGGACACTGAGGCGATGGTGGCACCAGGAGAGGACACCAGACCAACGATGGCGCTGGAGTGACACGGCCTTGGGGACATTGGGTCACTGGTGGCCTTGGGGACAGCAGGGCGATGGTGGCATCAGAAGGTGACACAAAGCCAAGGGTGACATTGAATGATGGTGGCCTTGGGGACACTGAGTCACTGGTGGCCTTGGGGACACTGAGGCGATGGTGGCACCGGAAGAGGACACCAGACCAACGATGGCACTGGAGTGACATGGCCTTGGGGACATCATGGTGATGGTGGCCTCGGGGACATCGGGGCAATGGTGGCCTTGGGGACACTGAGGCGATGGTGGCCTTGGGGACATCATGGTGATGGTGGCCTTGGGGACACTGAGGCGATGGTGGCACCAGGAGAGGACACAAGGCCAAGGGTGACACTGAGTGAAGGTGGCCTTGGGGACACTGGGTCAGTGGTGGCCTTGGGTGTCCCCTTGGTGTCCCCTGATGTCCCCATGGTGTCCCCATCCCCACAGTGACGTGGTGGCCGCCATCCCCACCTCCATCCAGCCACCACCCCGTGTCCCCATGGTGTCCCCTCACGTCCCCACACTGACCACGACCAAGGTCCCCAGGGCCACCAACGCCCCCAGGGCCACCAAGGTCCCCTCACATTGTGGTGGTGGGACCATGGGATGGGTGGTGGGACAATGGGGCCATGACCCCAAGGCCACCAACGTCCCCTCATGTCCCCCACAGCCACCAATGTCCCCCAGGGCCACCAACATCCCCAGGGCCATCAAGGACCCCCAGGGCCACCAACGTCTGTCATGACCACCAAGGTCCCCATGGCCACCAAGGTCACCAGGGCCACCAAGGTCCCTCATGGCCACCAAGGTCCCTCATGGCCACCAACATCCCCATGGCCACCAGCGTCCCTCATGGCCACCAAGGTCCCCAGGGCCACCAAGGTGCCCTCACACCCCCATGGCCACCAATGTCCTCCATGGCCACCAACATCCCCATGGCCACCAACGTCCCCATGGCCACCAACATCCCCATGGCCACCAATGTCCTCCAGGGCCACCAATGTCCCTTATGGCCACCAAGGTCCCCATGGCCACCAACGTCCCCTCCACATCCCCCACAGCCACCAACGTCCCCAGGGCCACCAATGTCCCTCATGGCCACCAAGGCCCCCTCAGGTGCCGACGTCCTCGGTGACGTGGGCGTAGATCTGGGTGGCCCCCTTGAAGCTGGAGGCCACCAGGAAGTGGCGGTGGCCGACGCTGAGGGGGACGAAGGCGCGGGGGGTGGGCGCGGGCAGCTCCTGGGCCGGCTCCAGGCGGCCGCCGGCGCCCAGGCGGAAGACGCGGCTGGGGGCGAAGTCGTTGCCCAGCAGGACGTAGCGGTGGCCGGCCAGCAGCAGCGGCTGGAAGACCAAGGAGCCGCGGGCCGGCACCTGCTGCACCTCGCGGAACATGGAGCCCTCCCAGCGCATCACCTGGGGGGGCGGGGGGGTGGTGGGACCAGCAGGTGGGTGGTGGGGTCATGGGATGGGTGGTGGGACTCTGATGACCCTGATGGACCCCATCACACTGATGGAACCCCATAACTCCATGACCCTGATGGAACCCCATGGCCCTGTAACTCTGATGTCCCCCATGACCCCAAGACCCTGATGGAACCCCATGACCCTGATACCCCCCATTACCCTGATGGAACCCCACAACTCCATCACCCCATAACCCTGACAGAACCCCATAACCCCATAACCCTGATGGAACCCCATAACTCCATGACCTTGATGGAACCCCATAACCTTGATGTCCCCCATAACCCTGGTGTCCCCCAGATCTCCATAACCTTGATGGACCCCCATAACCCTGATGGACCCCATAACCCTGATGGACCCCATAACCCCATAACCCTGATGGGACCCCATAACCTCATAACCCCATAACCCTGATGGACCCCCATAACTCCATGACCCTGATGGAACCCCATGACCCTGTAACTCTGATGTCCCCCATGACCCCAAGACCTTGATGGAACCCCATGACCCTGATACCCCCCATTACCCTGACGGAACCCCACAACTCCATCACCCCATAACCCTGACGGAACCCCATAACTCCATGACCTTGATGGAACCCCATAACCCTGATGGGACCCCATAACTCCATAACCCTGATGGACCCCATAACCCTGATGGAACCCCATAACTCCATGATCCTGATGGAACCCCATGACCCTGTAACTCTGATGTCCTCCATAACCCCAAGACCCTGATGGGACCCCATAACCTCATAACCCCATAACCCTGATAGACCCCATAACCCTGATGGACCCCATAACCCTGATAGACCCCATAACCCTGATAGACCCCATAACCCTGATGGACCCCATAACTCCATAACCCTGATAGACCCCATAACCCTGATGGACCCCATAAACCTGATGGAACCTCATAACTCCATAACCCTGATGGACCCCATAACCCTGATGGACCCCATAACCCCATAACCCTGATGGACCCTCATAACCCTGATGGGACCACATAACCTCATAACCCCATAAACCTGATGGACCCCACAACCCTGATGGACCCTCATAACCCTGATGGAACCCCATAACCCCATAACCTTGATGGAACCCCATAACCCTGATGGAACCCCCTAACCTCATAACCCTGATGGACACCACAACCCTGATGGAACCCCATAACCCCATAACCCTGAGACACCCCACAACTCCATCCCCCCATAACCCCGATGTCCCCAATACCCCCCACACCCACCCCACCCACCCCACCCCACCCCCTCACCTTAGCGTCCCCCAAGAACCGCGTCAAGCACAGGAAGACGCTTCCCCGCAGGCGGAAGTGCCGGGCGGCGTAGACGTCGGGCACGTGGGGGATGTCGGTGTGGGGGGCGAAGCCGCCCCCGCTCCAGCGGTAAACCAGCGGCCGCCGCGCCGCGCTGCAGACCACCAGCGCCGGCCGCCCGCCCAGCTCCAGGAACTCCAGGTGGGTGTCGCGCTGCCACGGCCGCAGCCGCTGGTGGGGGTAGAAACCTCCGGAAGCCCAGCGGAAGACGGTGCTGGTGCCGCCCTTGGAGCTGTCGGCCACCCCCAGGTAGAGGTGACCCCCCAGGCGGGCGGCGGCCACGGCGTGGGGACGCCGCAGGTGACCCGAGCCCAGCGCTTGGTGACGGACGAAGGAGGAGCCGGGGCCGCCCGAGCGGCGCCAGACCCAGGAGCCGCCCCCCAGCTGGGCCACCACCACCAGCAGGGTGTCACCCAGCGGGAGGGGGTGGCAGGCCACCGGGGAGGAGCCTGTGGGGGGGGAGGGGATGAGGTGAGGGAGGGTGGGGAGGGGTTTGGGGTGGGACATTGGGGGGGTGATGGGGACCTTGGGGGCCTTGGGGACATTGGGGACCTTGGGGACCTTGGGGACATTGGGGACCTTGGGGACATTGGGGGCCTTGGGGACCTTGGGGACCTTGGGGACATTTGGGGACATTTGGGGAACAACAGGGGCATTGGGGACATTGGGGACATTGGGGGCATTGGGGACATTGGGGACTTCGGGGACATTTGGACATTTGGGGACATTGGGGGGGATTGGGGACATTGGGGGCCTTGTGGACATTGGGAACATTGGGGACATTTGGGGACATTGGGGGCATTGGGGACATTGGGGAACATTAAGGGCCTTGGGGACATTGGGGACATTTGGGGACATTGGGGACATTTGGGACCACTGGGGACTTTTGGGGATGTTGGGGACCTTGGGACCATTTTTCCCCATTTTTTTCCCATTTTTTCCCCGTTTTTTCCCGTTTTCTCCATTTTTTCCCATTTTTTCCCATTTTCCCCCTGTTTTTTCCCATTTCTCCCCATTTTTTTCCCGTTTTCCCAGTTTTTCCCCCCGTTTCTCTCACTGTTGATGACGGTGGGGGCCCGGAACCTCCACCCCATATTTCCTCCATTTTTCCCCATTTTTTCCCATTTTTCCTCCATTTTTCCCCATTTTTCTCCCCATTTTTTCCCATTTTCTCCATTTTTCTCCCCATTTTTCTTCATTTTTTCCCATTTTTTCCCATTTTCCCGGTTTTTTCCCCCCATTTTTCTCTCACTGTTGATGATGGTGGGGGCCCGGAAGCGCCCCCCCAGCTGGTCCCACTCCCACCCCATTTTCCCCCCATTTTCCCCCATTTTCCCCCATTTTTTTCCCATTTTTTCCCATTTTCTCCATTTCTCCCCATTTTTTTCCCGTTTTCCCCGTTTTTCCCCCCGTTTCTCTCACTGTTGATGACGGTGGGGGCCCAGAACCTCCCCCCCCATATTTCCTCCATTTTTCCCCATTTTTTCCCATTTCCCCCCGGTTTTTTCCCATTTTCTCCATTTTTCTCCCCATTTTTTCCCGTTTTCCCCGTTTTTCCCCCCATTTCTCTCTCACTGTTGATGATGGTGGGGGCCCGGAAGCGCCCCCCCAGCTGGTCCCACTCCAGCAGGGCGCAGGCTCCGGCCGCCGGCTGCGCCAGGGCCACCCCGGGGTGCCCCCCCAGGGCGAAGGGCTCGGCCCCCAGCGAGGAGAACGGGAGGGACTGGAACGGCCGCAGCTCTGGGGGAACAGACATTCCCAGTATAAACCAGTACGGACCAGTAAAACCCAGTATAAACAGTATAACCCCATAGAAACCAGTATAACCAGTATATCCCAGTATAAGCAGTATATCCCAGTATAAACCAGTGTGGACCAGTATAGCCCCATATAAACCGGTATAACCCCATATAAACCAGTATAACCAGTATGGACCAGTATAACCCAGTATAAACCAGTACGGACCAGTATAACCCCATATAACCTGGTATAACCCCATATAAACCAGTATAACCAGTATATCCCAGTATATCCCAGTATAAGCAGTATAACCCAGTATAACCCAGTATAACCCCATATATCCCAGTATATCCCAGTATAACCAGTATATCCCAGTATATCCCAGTATATCCCAGTATATCCCAGTATATCCCAGTATATCCCAGTATGCAGAGCGAAGGGCTCGGCCCCCAGCGAGGAGAAGGGCAGGGACTGGAACGGCCGCAGCTCTTGGGGGGGGGAAATTCCCAGTACGGACCAGTATGGACCAGTATGGACCAGTATAACCCCATAGAAACCAGTATATCCCAGTATAACCCAGTATAAACCAGTATGGACCAGTATAACCCCATAGAAACCAGTGTAAACCAGTATAACCAGTATATCCCAGTAAACCAGTATAAACCAGTCCCTCCCAGTCCCTCCCAGTCCCTCCCAGTTCCCTCCCAGTTCCCTCCCAGTTCATCCCAGTTCCCTCCCAGTCCCTCCCAGTTCCCTCCCAGTCCATCCCAGTTCATCCCAGTTCCCTCCCAGTTTCCTCCCAGTTCCCCTCAATGAGCTCCCAGTGTCTCCACAGTCTCCCTCTGGTGGCCAATTTGGGAACTGCAGCTCCCTCCCAGTTAATCCCAGTTGAAACCAGTAACCCCAAATCCTCCCCCAGTCCCTCCCAGTTCCCTCCCAGTCCCTCCCAGTTCCCTCCCAGTCCCATCCCAGTCCCTCCCAGTCCCTCCCAGTCCCCCCCAGTTCCCTCCCAGCCCCTCCCAGTTCCCTCCCAGTTCCCTCCCAGTCCCTCCCAGTCCCTCCCAGTTCCCTCCCAGTCCCTCCCAGTTCCCTCCCAGTTCCCTCCCAGTCCATCCCAGTATAACCCAGTTATCCCAGAATCCCTCCCAGTTCCCTCCCAGTCCCTCCCAGTTCCCTCCCAGTCCCTCCCAGTCCCCCCCAGTCCCCCCCCAATCCCCTCCCAGTTTGTCCCAGTTCCCTCCCAGTCCCCTCCCAGTCCCTCCCAGTCCCTCCCAGTTACCGTGGCGCAGGCACTGGAGCTGCCGGGGGCTGAGCAGGGCCAGGGGGGTGCCCTGGTGGGGGAGGGGCCCGCGGCAGCGCCCCCCGCCCTCGGGGGGGGTGGGGGAGGGGCGGCTGCCCAGCCAGCGCAGCAGCCAGCGCAGGCGGCAGTCGCAGCGCAGGGGGTTCCCCCGCAGGTCCCTGCCAAAGGTCACCGCGGGGTCACCAAAGGTCACCGGCGGGGTCATCGGGGGTCACCAGGGGTCACCAAGGGGCACCAAACGCCACCAGAGTGGCACTAAAGTGGCATCATGTGACACCAAAGTGGCACCAAACGGCACCAAGTGGCATTAAATGGCATCAAAGTGGCACTAAAGTGGCACTAAAGTGACATTAAGTGACACTAAAGTGGCACCAAATGACATTAAAGTGGCACCAAGTGACACCAAATGACATTAAAATGGCACCAAGTGGCACTAAAGTGGCACCAAGTGGCATTAAATGGCATCAAAGTGGCACTAAAGTGACACCAAATGACATTAAAGTGGCACTGAAGTGACACCAAGTGGCACCAAATGACATTAAATGGCACTAAAGTGACACTAAGTGGCACTAAAGTGACACCAAATGGCATTAAAGTGGCACCAAGTGGCACTAAAGTGGCACCGAGTGACACTAAAGTGACATTAAGTGGCACTAAAGTGGCACCAAATGGCACCAAGTGGCATTAAATGGCATTAAAGTGGCACTAAAGTGGCACTAAAGTGACACCAAATGGCATTAAAGTGGCACTAAAGTGACACCAAATGGCATTAAAATGGCACCAAGTGGCACCAAATGGCATTAAATGGCACTAAAGTGACATTAAGTGGCACCAAAGTGGCACCGAGTGGCGCTAAATGGCACCAGGGTGGCGCCGAGTGTCACTAAAGTGGCATCAAGTGTCACCAAAGGTCACCAAAGGTCACCAAATGTCACCGGGGGGGGCACTAAAGTGGCATCAAGTGACACCAAAGTGGCATCAAACGGCACCAAAGTGGCATTAAATGACATTAAAGTGGCACCAAGTGGCACTAAAGTGGCATCAAGGGGCACTGAAGTGGCACTGAGTGGCACCAAAGGTCACTGAGGGGCACCAAACGCCACCAGAGTGGCACTAAAGTGGCACCAAATGGCATTAAATGGCACTAAAGTGACATTGAGTGGCACTAAAGTGGCACCGAGTGGCACCAAAGGCCACCAAATGCCACCAAGTGTCACCAGACGCCACCAGAGTGGCACTAAAGTGGCGCCAAATGGCATTAAAGTGGCATTAAAGTGGCACTAAAGTGACACTGAGTGGCACCAAAGGTCACCAAAGGTCACCAGAGGTCACCCGGGGGGGCACTAAAGTGGCACCAAGTGACACCAAAGTGACACCAAATGGCACCAGAGTGGCGCTAAGTGACATTAAAGTGGCACTGAGTGGCATCAACCCCCCCAAATGTCCCAACCCAATGTCCCCGATGTCCCCAATGTCCCTCAGTGACCCCTGTGACCCCAAATGTCCCCAATGTCCCCAATCCCCCCAGTGTCCCCAATGTCGCCCAAATGTCCCCAATGTCCCCCAATGTCCCAATGTCCCTCAGTGACCCCCAATGTCCCCCAATGTCCCCAATGTCCCCCAAATGTCCCCAATGTCCCCAATGACCCCAATGTCCCCAAATGTCCCCAATGTCCCCAAATGTCCCCAATGTCCCCAATGTCCCCAATGTCCCCAATCCCCCAAATGTCCCCAAATGCCCCCAAATGCCCCCAATGTCCCCAATCCCCCCAATGTCCCCAGTGTCCCCAAATGTCCCCAATGTCCCCGATGTCCCCCAATGTCCCCAATGTCCCCAAATGTCCCCAATGTCCCCAATGACCCCAATGTCCCCAATGTCCCCAATGTCCCCAATGACCCCAATGTCCCCCAAATGTCCCCAATGTCCCCCCAAATGTCCCCAATGTCCCCAATGTCCCCAATCCCCCCAGTGTCCCAAATGTCCCCAATGTCCCCCAATGTCCCCAATGTCCCCCAATGTCCCCCAAATGTCCCCAATGTCCCCAATGTCCCCCAATGACCCCAATGTCCCCAATGTCCCCCAATGTCCCCAATGTCCCCCAATGTCCCCCAAATCCCCCCAATGTCCCCAATGTCCCCCAATGTCCCCACTGTCCCCAATGTCCCCAATGTCCCCAGTGTCCCCCAATGTCCCTCAGTGACCCCTGTGACCCCCAATCCCCCCGATGTCCCCAAATGTCCCCGAGGTGTCACCCACAGCTGGGTCAGGGTCCCCAAATCCTGGAAGAGCCCCCGGGGCAGCGACTCCAGGCGGTTGTTGGCCAAACTCCTGTGGGGACAGCGGGGTCACTCAGGGGTCACTCAGGGGTCACAGGGGTCACTGGGGTCACTGGGGTCACTGGGGACATCGGAGACATTGGAGGGATTAGGGACATTGGGGACATTTGGGGTCACAGAGTTCACTGGGGTCACAGGGGTCACTGGGGACATTTGGGGACATTCAGGGGTCACTCCAGGGTCACTCCGGGGTCACTCCGGGGTCACTCAGGGGTCACTTGGGGGTCACTCAGGGGGTCATTCAAGGGTCACTCTGAGGGTCACTCCAGGGTCACTCTGGGGTCACTCAGCGGTCACTCTGAGGGTCATTCAAGGGTCACTCAGGGGTCACTCTGGGGTCACTCTGGGGTCACTCGGGTCACCCCGGGGTCACTCAGGGGTCACTCGGGGGTCACTCAGGGGGTCATTCAAGGGGTCACTCAGCGGTCACTCTGGGGTCACTCAGAGGTCACTCAGGGGTCACTCGGGGGTCACTCACAGAACAGGAGCCCCCGGAGCCCCCTCAGGGCCGTGGGAGCGATGGCGCCGAGCTCGGTGTCCTCGATGAACCTGGGCACCAGTACGGACCAGTATAAACCAGTATGGACCGGTATGGACCAGTATAAACCAGTATGGACCAGTACGGACCAGTACGGACCGGTATGGACCAGTATGAACCAGTCCCTCCCAGTTCCCTCCCAGTCCCCCTCCCAGTCCCCCCCAGTCCCTCCCAGTCCCTCCCAGTCCCCCTCCCAGTTCCCTCCCAGTCCCTCCCAGTCCCCTCCCAGTCCCTCCCAGTCCCTCCCAGTCCCCTCCCAGTCCCTCCCAGTCCCTCCCAGTCCCCCTCCCAGTTCCCTCCCAGTCCCCTCCCAGTTCCCTCCCAGTCCCTCCCAGTCCCCTCCCAGTTCCCTCCCAGTCCCCTCCCAGTCCCCTCCCAGTCCCTCCCAGTCCCTCCCAGTCCCTCCCAGTATAAACCAGTATCCCCAGTTGCTCACAGGTACTCCAGCGCCCCCAGCCCGGCGAAGGCGCCGTCCCCGATGCTCCCCAAGCGCCCCGAGGTCACCAGGCTGGGAACGGGGTCACGGGGTCACGGGGGTCACCGGGGTCACCAGGGTCACCGGGGGTCATTGGGGTCATTGGGGGGAATTTGGGGGAATTTGGGACATTTGGGGATGTTTTGGGGCGGTTTGGGGGCGATTTTGGGATCTTTGGGGGTATTTTGGGGGTGATTTGGGGGTGGCTTGGAGGCCATTTGTGGGGTAATTTTGGGGTGATTTTGGTGTATTTTTGGGGCCATTGTGGGGGTGATTTGGGGCATTTTGGGGGTGATTTTGGGGTGATTTTGGGGGTAATTTTGGGGTTTTGGGGCATTTTTGGGGTGATTTTGGGGTGATTTTTGGGGGTATTTTTGTTTGTGATTTGTGGGGTATTTTGGGGGGTATTTTTGGGGGCATTTTTGGGGTGATTTTGGGTTATTTTTGGGGTATTTTTTGGGGGTGGTTTTGGGGTGATTTTGGGGTATTTTTGGGGTATTTTTTGGGGTGATTTTGGGGGTGATTTTGGGGGTGGTTTTGGGGGTATTTTTGGGGTGATTTTGGGGTATTTTTGGGGTGATTTTGGGGTATTTTTGGGCAGATTTTTGGGGTGATTTTGGGGCATTTTTTGGGGTATTTTGGGGGTGGTTTTGGGGGTGGTTTTGGGGGTGATTTTTGGGGTATTTGTTGGGGTGATTTGGGGGCATTTTGGGGGTGATTTTTGGGGTTATTTTTGGGGGCGGTTTTGGGGGGTGATTTTGGGGGTGATTTTGGTGGGGGGTAATTGTGGGGGTATTTTTGGGGTGATGTTGGGGTATTTTTGGGGGAGATTTTGGGGGTGATTTTGGGTTATTTTGGGGGTATGTTTGGGGTATTTTTTTGGGTGATTTGGGGGCATTTTTGGGGTGATTTTGGGTTATTTTGGGGTGGTTTTGGGGGTGGTTTGGGGGTATTTTTGGGGTATTTTGGGGGTATATTTTGGGGGTGATTTTGAGTTATTTTTGGGGTTATTTGTGGGGTGATTTTGGGGTTATTTTTGGGGTATTTTTGGTGGGTTTTGGGGGTATTTTTGGGATGATTTTGGGGTATTTTTGGGCAGATTTTTGGGGGTGATTTGGGGTATTTGTTGGGTGGTTTTGGGGTGATTTTGGGGGGTGGTTTTGGGGCATTTTTGGGGTGATTTTGGGGGTGATTTTGGGGTGTTTTTGGGGTGACTCAGCAGCAGGGTCAGGCCCGGAAGGTGCCGGAAGCTCCCCTCGGGCAGCGCCTCGATGTCCAGCGGATCAGGGAGCTGCGGATCGGGGGGAAAAACCGGAATTTGGGAAAATCCGGGGGGGAAAATGGGGAATTTGGGGGAAATTTGGGGGAAATTTGGGAAAATCTGGGGGGAAAAATGGGCATTTAGGGGGAAATTTTGGGGGAAAATAGTGAAATTGGGGAGAATTCGAAGGTAATTTGGGTAATTTGGGGGAGAAAAAGTGGGAATTTTTGGGAAAATTGGGGGGAATTTGGGAAAATTTTTGGGGAAAATGGGGAGTTCGGGGAAAATTTGTGGAATGGGAAATTGGGGGAATTTGGAGGAATTGTTGGAAATCGGGGGGAAACCTGGGAATTTGGGGGAAATTTGGTGAAATTTGGGGGAATTAGTGGGGAATTCGGGGGAAAATTGGGAATTTGGAGGGAATTTTTGGGGAAAATGGGGAAATCTGGGGAATTTGAAGGAATTCGGGAAAATCCGGGGGGAAAAATCGGGAATTTGGGAAAATTGGGGGGAATAAATGGGGCGGGGAAACCCCAAATTTTTTTGGGGGGAGAGAGAGGGGTCCCTAAAAAGGGGGCGGGGTCTCCCCGGAAGGGGGCGGGGACTCACAGCGTGGGCCAGGCGGGGGGGGAGGTCTTGGGGACGCCCCCTCCCCCCCCCCCGGCACCAGGCGCTGTCGCGATCGCAGTCGCAGCCCTCGGGACAAGCCCCGCCCCCTTTGAGGGGACCCCCCCCAAAAATGGGGATCCCCCCCCCCCCGAAAAGGGGCGAGACCCCCAGCCCCAAAATAAAATCAGCAGCAGGGTGGGCGGCGGGGAGGCCATTGGGGAGGAAAGGGTTAAAAAATCGCGGGGTTTAGGGAAGGGAAAAGGCGGGAAAAATTCCCGAAAAAAATTCCGGAAAAAATTCCCGGAAAATTCCCGAAAAATTCCCGAAAATTTCCCGAAAAATTCCCGAAAAATTCAAAAAAAATTCCCGAAAAATTCCCGAAAATTCCGAAAATTTTCCCAAAAAATTCCCCAAAAATTTCCCAAAAATAATAAAAAAATCCTCCTCCCCAAAAAGCCCCAAAAAGCCCAAAAATCCTCCCCGAAATCGCCTCAAAAAGCGAAAAAAAAAAACCCCCGAAAAAAATCCCGAATTTGGGGCTCCAGCCCCAGCAAAGGAAAACCAGAAAAATTCCCAAAAAAATTCCCAAAAAAATTCCCGAAAAATCTCCCGAAAAATTCCCGAAAAATTCCCGAAAAATTCTGAAACAATTCCCGAAAAAATCCCCGAATAATTCCCGAATTTTCCCCCAGAATTCCCCAAAAATAAGAAAATAAATCCTCCCCCAAAACCCCAAGAATTCCTCCAAAAATCACCCCAACCCCTCCCAAAAAAAATCCCCAAAAATCCGGAATTTAGGGCTCCAACCCCTGCAAAGAAAACCCCCCCAAAATTCCCCAAAAAAAGCCCAAAAAAAGCCCCAAAATTCCCCCCAAATCCCAGGGATGGGCGGAGCCCCCTAAAACTCCCGAAAACACCAAAAAAAAGCCCCAAAAAAAATCGCCTCGAATTTTCCCAAAAAAACCCCCAAAATCCCGCCTGGAATTGATCCCAAAATCCCCCCAAAATCCCCCAAATTCCCCGGAATTCCGACACACATCGCCCCCGAAAATTCCCCAAAAATTCCCCAAAAAATTTCCCAAAAAATTCCCGGGAATTCCTCTCCCCCCCCCCCAGCAGCGCCTCCGCTCTCCCGGGGCCCTAAAAAATCCCAAAATTCCCCCAAATCCCCCCAAATTCCGCCCAAAAATTCCCCGGAATTCCCGACAAAATCGCCCCAAAATCGCCCCCGAAATTCCCAAAAAAATTCCCAAAAAAATCCCAAAAAATTCCCGGGAATTCCTCTCCCCCCCCCCCCCCCCCCAGCAGCGCCTCCGCTCTCCCGGCGCCCTAAAAAATCCCAAAATTCCCCAAAATTCCCCCAAAATTCGGGGTCTCCCTCCCCCCTCCCCCCGCGCGCGGTTCGGCAGGGGGCGCTGGCGGGTGGGCGTGGCTTGGGGGAGGAGGCCACGCCTGTGTGGGCGTGGTTATAACCATATATGGGATAATTGGCGGGGCGTGGAGGCCACGCCCCCTCCCAGTTACAAAGGCGCCGCTTGTTGGGAGCGGGCGCTGGGCCAGACTGGGACAGAGGGGCTTTGTTACTGGGAGGGACTGGGGGGCGACTGGGAGGGGCTGGGGGGCTTCAGAGGGGGACTGGGGACAGGGGGGCTTTGTTACTGGGAGGGACTGGGAGCACTGGGAGGGACTGGGGGGCTTCAAAGGGGGACTGGGACGGAACTGGGACAGAGGGGACCCGTTACTGGGAGCACTGGGAGGGACTGGGAGTTACTGAGGGAGGGCACTGGGGGTTACTGGGAGCACTGGGAGGGAAACTGGGACAGAAGGGTCCCTGTTACTGGGAGCACTGGGAGGGACTGGGAGGGACTGGGGGGCTCAAAGCGGGACTGGGACAGAGGGGGCTTTGTTACTGGGAGGAACTGGGAGGGACTGGGGAGGGACTGGGAGTTACTGAGAGAGGACACTGGGGGTTACTGGGAGCACTGGGAGGGAACTGGGAGGGAACTGGGACAGAGGGGACTTTGTTACTGGGAGGGACTGGGGGGCAACTGGGAGCACTGGGAGGGAACTGGGACAGACGAACCCCGTTACTGGGAGGGACTGGGGTGGTTACTGGGAGCACTGGGAGGCACTGGGAGGGGAGGTCCCTGAGGTTCCCAGTCCGTTACTGGTGTAACTGGGAGGGGGCGTGGCCTGGGGGTCACTCCCAGTCCGTTACTAGGTGTAACTGGGAGGGGGCGTGGCCCCGGGGTCACTCCCAGTGCCGTTCCCAGTCCGTTACTGGTGTAACTGGTCCGTTACTGGTGGGACTGGGAGGGGGGCGTGGCCCCGGGGCCGCCCGCCGGTGACGTCACCGGTTAAAAATAACCCCCGGCCTGGGACGGGCCCGGAGCGGAGCCGGAGCTCCCAGTCAGGTACTGGGCCAAACTGGGCCAAACTGGGCCAAACTGGGACGGGCTGGGGGGCACTGGGATGAACTGGGATGAACTGGGATGAACTGGGAGGGACTGGGGGGGGGGCAGGGCCGGGCCCCCCCCCCCCCCTCGACCTCGGGGTGACCTTGGGGGGGGGGGGGGGGGGAGAGGGGGCGGGGCCGCTCCCAGTGCTCCCAGTAACGGCTCCCAGTGCTCCCAGTAACGGCTCCCAGTGCTCCCAGTAACACCAGTAACAACCCCCAGTAACCCCCAGTGACCCCCAGTAATGAGTCCCGGTATAAAACCAGTATAGACCAGTAACCCCCCCAGTAACAACTCCCAGTAATGACTCCAGTATAAACCAGTAAACAGCTCCCAGTAACTCCCCAGTATAAACCAGTAACCCCCAGTAACGACTCCCAGTGACTCCCAGTAACACCACAGTAACAACCCCCAGTAACAACTCCCAGTATAAACCAGTAACCCCCAGTAACGGCCTCCAGTGACTCCCAGTAACACCAGTAACAACCCCCGGTAACCCCCAGTGACCCCCAGTAATGAGTCCCAGTATAAACCAGTATAAACCAGTAACCCCCAGTAACAACTCCCAGTGACCCCCAGTAATGAGTCCCGGTATAAACCAGTATAAACCAGTAACAACTCCCAGTAAAAACCAGTATAAACCAGTAATACCCAGTAACAACCCCCGGTAACTCCCAGTAACAACTCCCAGTATAAACCCAGTAACTCCCAGTAACAACTCCCAGTGACTCCCAGTAACAATGGCGGGAAAAAAAGGAAAAATTTTGAGGAATTTTGGGGAAAATTTGGGAAAAATTGGGAAAAAATGGGGAATTTGGGGGGAAATTTGGAGGAATTTGGCAAAAATTGGGAAAATTTGGGGGAATTTGGGGAAATTTGGGGAAAAAATGGGGAAAATTTGGGGAATTTTGGGGGGAATTTGGGGGAAATTTCGGGGGATTCGAAGAAAAACTGGGAAAATTTGGGGAAAAATTGGGAAAATTTGGGGGAATTTTGGGGGAAATTTGGGAAAAAATGGGAAATTTTGGGGGGAATTTGGTGAACTTTTGGGGAATTGTGGGGAATTTTGGGGAAATTTAGGGGAATTTGGGGGATTTTGGGGAAGAATTGGGGGAAATGTGGGGAAATTTGGGAAAAAATGGGGAAATTTGTGGGGGATGTTGGTGGATTTTGGGGAATTTGGGGGAATTTTGGGAGAATTTGGGAAAATTTTGTGGGAATTTATTGTGGTAATTGATTTGGGGAAATTTGGAAAAGTTTGGGAAATTGGTGAAATTTGTGGGAATTTTGGGGATTTTTGGGAAAATTGTGGAAAATTTGGGAAAATTGGGGAATTTGGGGGGATTTTGGGGAATTTTGGGGAATTTTGGGGGACGAGCGCTCCGCACCCCGCAGGTGAGGCCGCCATGGCACGATCACGGCGAGGACAGGTGAGCCCCGCCCCTCCCCCCACATTGCAGCGCCCAGTGACGTCATCCAGGTGGCGATGACGTCATCGGCGCGGCGGGTGACGTCACTGAGGCCGCCCCTCCCCCCTTCCAGAGCCGGTGACGAGCGAGTGGGATCGGTTCGAGTACGGTGAGTGGGGGAGGGGCCCAGGTGTGTCCCCAGGTGTGCCCCAGGTGTGTCCCAGGTGTGCCCCAGGTGTGCCCAGGTGTGTCCCCAGGTGTGCCCCAGGTGTGCCCAGGTGTGTCCCAGGTGTGCCCCAGCTGTCCCCAGGTGTGTCACAGGTGTCCCCAGGTGTCCCCCCAGGTGTGCCCCAGGTGTGTCCCAGGTGTGTCCCCAGCTGTCCCCCAGGTGTGTCCCAGTGTGTCCCAGCTGTCCCCAGGTGTGCCCCAGGTGTGCCCAGTGTGCCCAGGTGTGCCCCAGGTGGTGCCCAGGTGTGCCCCAGGTGTGTCACAGGTGTGCCCAGGTGTCCCCAGCTGTCCCCAGGGTGTGCCCAGGTGTGTCCCCAGGTGTGCCCCAGGTGTGTCCCAGGTGTGCCCCAGGTGTGTCCCCAGGTGTGCCCCAGCTGTCCCCAGGTGTCCCCAGTGTGGTGTGGTTTGGAGGCTTTGGGGCTCTCTCACCTGTCCCAGGTGTGTTTTTGGGTCCCAGGTGTGTTTCTGTGCCCCTCACCTTCCCAGGTGTGTTTTTGGGTGTATTTTTGGGGTGGTTTTGGGTTTCCAGGTGTATTTTTGGGGCCCCAGGTGGGTTTTGGGGGGTCCCAGGTGAGTTTTTGGGCCCCCTCACCTGTCCCCAGGTGTGGTTTGGGGTGTTTTTTTT
>JAJNNQ010000502.1:0-42997 GCA_027886175.1 Phylloscopus collybita
GGCACACCTGGGGGCACCTGGGGCTGGCCAGGGCACACCTGGGCACACCTGGCGCCAGGCAGAGCACACCTGGGCAACACCTGAGCACACCTGGAGCCGGGCAGGGCACACCTGAGCCCCGCCCCACACTCCTCACACCTGTCCCCCCCCCATCCCCACCACACCTGGGCAGGACGGGAAGGTGCAGCTGACGGTGCTGACCGATCGCTCCCAGGGGCGGGCAGCAGCGTCCTGGACGGGTCCCTGGAGCTGATGGTGAGCGGGGGGACAGCGGGGAGGGGACCGACGCCAGGTGCAGGGCACACCTGGGACATCACCTGTCCCCTGCCAGGTGCACCGGCGGCTGCTGAGCGACGACAACCGGGGGCTGGCGGAGCCCCTGAACGAACCTGGGCAGGACGGGCGGGGCCTGGTGGTGCGGGGCCGGCACCTGGTGCTGCTGGAGACGGCAGCGGCGGCGGCCGAGCTGCACCGGCCACGGGCACAGGAGATGGCGACGCCGCCTTACCTGGTGCTGGCACCTGGCTCGGGCCTCACCTGCGGCAGGTGAGCGGGGAGGGGCTGTGAACAGGGAAGGGCTGCGGGGTTACCTGAGTGGGGAGGGGCTGGGGGGTCACTTGTGCCAGGTGAGTGGGGAGGGGGCTGTGAACAGGGAGGGGCTGCGGGGTTACCTGAGAGGGGAGGACCTATGGGGTCACCTGCACCAGGTGAGCAGGGTGGGGCTGTGTGGTCACCTGAGTGAGGAGGGGCTGGAGGGCCACCTGTGAGCAGGGAGGGGCTCCAGGGTCATCTGCGCCAGGTGAGTGGGGAGGGGCTGTGAACAGGGTGGGGCTGCCTTGGTCACCTGAGTGAGGAGGACCTGCGGTGTCACCTGTGAGTGGGGAGGGGCTGCGGGGTCACCTGAGTGGGGAGGGGCTGGGGGGTCACCTGCGCCAGGTGAGTGGGGAGGGGCTGTGAACAGGGAGGGGCTGAGAGATCACCTGAGTGGAGAGGGGCTGCCAGGGTCACCTGTGCCAGGTGAGTGGGGAGGGGCTGGGGGTCACCTGAGTGAGGGGGACCTGCGGGGTCACCTGTGAGTGGGGCGGGACTCCGGGGTTCACCTGAGTTGGAAGGACCTATGCGGTCACCTGTGCCAGGTGAGCAGGGTGGGGCTGTGCGGTCACCTGAGCAGGGAAGGGCTCCAGGCTCACCTGAGCGGGCAGGACCTGCGGTGTCACCTGGCGCCAGGTGAGCGGGGCGGAGTCTCCCCCCCTCCGCCTCACCTGCCCCACCTTGCCCGCAGTTCTCGGGGCTGCGCCGGGCGTTGCCCCCCAACCTGCACCTGCTGACGGTGGAGCCCCGGGGGGCCGGGACCCTCCTGCTGCGCCTGGAGCACCTGTACGAGCGGGGGGAGAGCACCAACGGCTCCCAACCCGTCAGCGTCGACCTGACGGTCAGCCAGGGGGTCCCGGCCCGGCAACGGGGGCTTGGGGCCACTGCCGGGGGGTCTCAGCCCAAGTTTGGGGGTCCCAGCCCCGGTTTGGGGGTCCTGAGGCTGCTCCAGGGGGGGTCCCAGCCCCAGTTTGGGGGTCCCAGCCCCAATTTGGAGGTCCTGAGGCTGTTCTAGGGGGGTCCCAGCCCCAGTTTGGGGGTCCTGAGGCTGCTCCAGGGGGGTCCCAGCCCCGGTTTGGGGGTCCTGAGGGTGCTCAAGGGGGTCCCAGCCCTGGTTTGGGGTCCCAGCCCCATTTTGGAGGTCCTGAGGCTGCTCCTGGGGGGTCCCAGCCCCGGTTTGGGGGTCCTGAGGATGCTCAAGGGGGTCCCAGCCCTGGTTTGGGGGTCCCAGCCCCATTTTGGAGGTCCTGAGGCTGCTCCAGGGGGGTCCCAGCCCTGGTTTGGGGGTCCTGAGGCTGTTCCAGGAGTGTCCCAGCCCCGGTTTGGGGGTCCCAGCCCCGGTTTGGGGGTCCTGAGGCTGTTCCAGGGGGGGTCCCAGCCTCAGTTTGGGGGTCCCAGCCCCATTTTAGAGGTCCTGAGGGTGCTCAAGGGGGTCCCAGCCCCATTCTGGGGGTCCTGAGGCTGCTCCAGGGGGGTCCCAGCCCCGGTTTGGAGGTCCTGAGGCTGCTCCAGGGGGGTCCCAGCCCTGGTTTCGGGGTCCCAGACCCATTTTTGGGGGTCCTGAGGCTGCTCCAGGGGGGTCCCAGCCCCAGTTTGGGGGTCCCAGCCCCATTTTTGGGGGTCCTGAGGCTGCTCCAGGGGTCTAGGACGGCTCTCAGGGTGCCCCTCCCTCCCGCAGCCCCCTGGGGTGGGGTTGGGGAGGGTCTCTGGCAGCTCCCCCCAGCCCGGGCTGGGCTCTGGGCTGTTTGGGGGGGTCTGGGGGTGTTTGGGGGGGATCTCTGGGTATCTGGGGGGGTCTCATGGGGGGGTCTCAGGGGTACTTGAGGGTGGCTCTGGGGTTTTTGGTGGGGGTCTCTGGGGTATTTGGGGGGGCTCTGGGGTGTTTTGGGGGGGTCTGTAGGGTTTTTGGGGTGGCTCTGGGATATTTGGGGGGTCTCTGGGTTGTTTTAGGGGGGGTCTCTGACAAACCCCCCCCCCACCACCACCCCCAGACCCTTTTCTCGGCCTTCACCATCACCTCGGTGCAGGAGATGGCCCTGGGGGGGGACATCCCCCTGGCCAGCGTCTCCCGCCTGCTCTGGAACACACCCACAGGTACTGGGGGGGGGGGGGGGGTGTCAGGGAGGGGTCTCGGGGGTCCCACCCACCCCCCCCCCTCACGACCCCCTCGCTGCTCCCCCCCCACCCCAGGGACCCCCAAACCGCGGCCGGTGCCCCGGCTGGACCCGCGGCGCGTGCGGCTGGAGCCGATGGAGATCCGAACCTTCCTGGCCTCGGTGCGCTACTGATGGGTGGGGGGGTTTGGGGTGGGGAGGGGGGTCCTCAGCTCAGCCCCCCACCCCCCCCTGCTGCCCCCAGACCCAAATAAAAGCGAATTCAAACCCCCCCTGAGTTGTGTCAGTGTCCTTTAATGGGGGGCGGCCGGGGGGGCTTCGTGGGAGTAGCAGCACTGCTCACCTTGGGGACAGGTGCCCTGTGGGGGGGGGGGGGACAGCATGGAGGGGGGGGTGGGACCTGCCCGAAGACCCCCCCCCCAACATTCACAGACCCCCCCTCTGCATTCAGAGACCCCCCCCCGACATTCACAGACCCCCCCTCTGCATTCAGAGACCCCCGCCCACATTCACAGACCCCCCCTCACATTCACAGACCCCCCCCACATTCACAGACCCCCCCCCTGCATTCAGAGACCCCCCCCGACATTCACAGACCCCCCCCCACATTCACAGACCCCCCCCTGCATTCAGAGACCCCCCCCCGACATTCACAGACCCCCCCCCACATTCACAGACCCCCCCCCCCCCAACATTCACAGACCCCCCCTCTGCATTCAGAGACCCCCCCCACATTCACGGACCCCCCCCCACATTCACAGACCCCCCCCCCACATTCACAGACCCCCCCTCACATTCACAAACCACCCCCACCCCTCAATCCTGGACTCCCCCTCCCCAAATTCCCGGCCACGCCCCCCTCCTTATTCCCAACCCCAATTTTATTTTCATTTTATTTTCCCCAAAAATTTTTCCCCCACTTGATTTCCCGATCAGCCCCCCCTCCCCAAAATGTTCCCAGACCCCCCCTCAGCATTCACAGACCCACCCCCCTTCTCAATCCTGGACTCCCCCACCCCCCAAATTCCCAGACCCCCCGCCCCCTCCCCCAAATTCCCAAGCCCAATTTTATTTTTCCCCAAAATTTTTCCCACCGCTCGGTTTCCCAATCCCCCCCCCCGCCGTCCCCCAGTTTGGGGGTCCCTGAGGGGGTTTGGGGGTCCCAGACACCCCCTGAACATTTCAGGGACCCCCCCCTCCCCATATTTTGAGGTCCCCTCCCCATATTTGGGGTCCCCCCCATATTTTGAGCCCCCCCTCCCCATATTTTGAGCCCGCTCCCCTATTTTGGGGTGCCCCCTCCCCATATTTTGGGGTGCCCCCTCCCCATAATTGGGGTGACCCTCCCCATATTTTGGGGACCACCTCCCCATATTTTGAGCCCCCTCCCCATATTTGGGGGTCCCACCTCATATTCTTGCCCCCCCTCCCCATATTTTGAGCCCCCTCCCCTATTTTGGGGTGCCCCCCTCCCCATATTTTGGGGTGCCCCCCCCCCCCATATTTTGGGGACCCCTCCCACCTCCTTGAAGCGTTTGCAGGGGAATTGTTTCAGGCCGGCCCCGGTGTCCGGGCGCTGCGTCCGTTTGTTCTGGAGCCGCTCCCGCTTCTCCTGCAGGAGGGGGAGATTCCCCCCCTGGAAAAAAAAACCGGGAATGAGCCGGGGGAGACGCGAGGAACGGGAATTCCGGCCCCAAATCCCGGGGTTCTGACCCGAAATATGGGAATTCCGGCCCCAAATCCCGGGGTTCTGACCCGAAATCCAGGGAATTCCAGCCCCAAATCCCAGGGTTCTGACCCAAAATCCTGGGAATTCTGGCCCCAAATCTCGGGATTCTGACCCAAAATCCTGGGAATTCCGGCCCCAAATCCCGGGGTTCTGACCCAAAATCCTGGGAATTCTGACCCAAAATCCCGGGGTTCTGACCCGAAATCCTGGGAATACTGATCTGAATCTGGGAATTCTGACTCCAAATTCAGGAATTCCAGCCCCAAATTCCGGGGTTCTGACCCGAAAATGTTGGGAGTCTGACCCGGAATCTGGGCATTCTGACCCAAATCTGGGAATTCTGACTCCAAATCCAGGAATTCCAGCCCCAAATTCCGGGGTTCTGACCCAAAATCCCGGGATTCTGACCCAGAATCTGGGAATTCCGGCCCCAGATCTGGGAATTCTTGACCCGAATTCGGGCGTTCTGACCCGAAATCCTGGGATTCCGGCCCCAAATTTTGGCAATTCCAGCCACAAATCTGGGAATTCTTGACCCGAAATATTGGAAATTCTGACTCCAAATCCAGGAATCTCAGACCCAAATACTGGGGTTCTGACCCGAAAATATTTGGATTCCAGCCCCAAATTTTGGAATTCCCACCCTGAATTTGCCCTGGGGGGGAAAAACCTCCGGTGGAGCCCATGTAGGACCCCCTAAAGCCCCCTCAGGGACCCCCAAACCCCCTCAAGATCCTCTAAAGCCCCCTCAGGGACCCCCAAATCCCTCAGGGACCCCCAAAAACCCCCTCAGGAACCCACAAACCCCCTCAGAAACCCCCCAAAATCCCTCTCAGGACCCCCTAAAGCCCCCTCAGGAACCCCAAAATCCCTCAGGGACCTCCAAACCCCTCTCAGGAACCCCCAACCCCTGAAAGGAGACCCCAAATCCCCCTCAGGGACCCCCAAACCCCTCTCAGAGACCCCCAAACCCCTCTCAGGACCCCCTAAAGCCCCCTCAGGGACCCTCAAACCCCCGTCCTGGGCCCCCCAAACCCCCTCAGAAACCCCAAAATCCCTCAGGGACCTCCAAACCCCTCTCAGAGACCCCCAAACCCCTCTCAGGACCCCCTAAAGCCCCCTCAGGACCCCCCAAACCCCTCTCAGGGACCCCCAAACTTCTCTCAGGACCCCCAAACCCCCTCAGAAACCCCCAAATGCCCCTCAGGACCTCCTAAAGCCCCCTCAGGGACCCTCAAACCCCTCTCAGGGACCTCCAAACCCCAAAATCTCCCCCTTGAGAAGGGTGGGGGGCACCTGGACCCCCCTGAGCAGCCCCCCCTGGGTCTCACCCTGGTTTGGCCCTGGCTTTGGGACCCCAAAAAGCTTCGGGGTTCTCGGGGAATCGCTTCAGGCCGCGCTTCCTGGAGCTGGGGTTGGCGTCCTCATGGAGGGAGAAAGAAGCCTGGAGCCTGGGGGGGGTTAAAAAGGGGGAGTCAGGGGGTCGGGGGTCCCCCCCCAAGGGTTTGGGGGTCCCTGAGGTGGGTTTGGGGGTTCCTGAGAGGGTTTGGGGGGGGTCTTGGAGGGGGATTGGGGATTTTGGGAGGGGAAATTTGGGGTCGGGGTGGGGGATTGAGAGGGATGAGGGAGGAATTGGGGGGGGTCCTGGAGGGGTTTGGGGGTTCCTGAGAAGGTTTGGGGCTCCTGAGAAGGTTTGGAGGTTTCTGAGGGGGTTTGGGGATCCCTGAGGTGGGTTTTGGGGTCACTGAGAGGGGTTTGGGGGTTTCTGAAGGGGGTTGGGGGTCTCTGAGAGGGGTTTGGGGGTACTGGAGGGGGACTGGGGGGCCCAGGATGGGGATTTGGGGGTCCCTGAGGGCTGTTTGGGGGTTTCTGAGGGGGATTTGGGGTACCCTGAGGTGGGTTTTGGGGTTCCTGAGAGAGTTTGGGGGGTCCTGAAGGGGAAATTTGGGGTTGGGGTGGGGGATTGGGAAGGATGAGGGTGGAATTGGAGGGGTCCTGGAAGGGTTTGGGGCCTCCCTGAGAGGGTTTGGGGATCCCTGATGGGGGTTTGGGGGATCCTGGAGGGGAAATTTGCAGTCAGGGTGGGGGATTGGGAGGGATGAGGGAAGAATTGAGGGGTCCTGGAGGGGTTTGGGGGTCCCTGAGAGGGTTTGGGGGGGTCCTGAGAAGGTTTGGGGGGGTCCTGGAGGAGGACCGGGGGGTCCTGGAAGGGAAATTTGGGGTTGGGGTGGGGGATTGGGAGGGATGAGGGAGGAACTGGGGGCTCCTGAAAGGGTTTGGGGGGTCCTGAGGGGTGTTTGGGGGTTTCTGAGAGGGGGTTTGGGGGTCCCTGAGGTGGATTTGGGGGTCCCTGAGGGGGCTTTGGGAGACCCTACGTGGGCTCCACCGAGAGGATCCGGGCGGCCGGGCTGGACTCCGGGAGCCGCTCCCGTTTCACCGGGTGGAGCTTGGCCTGGGGAAAAAAAAAAAAGGGAGGAAAAGAAGTGGTGGTTTTACTGGGATCGTCCCCTCAGGGTGACCTTGGTCAAGCCTGGGGACATTCTGGCAGTTTGGGTGCCATTTTGGGCACTTTGAGGGACATTTTAGGGGATTTGGGGCCATTTTGGGGATTTCTGGGGCCATTTGAGGGATTTTTGGGACCATTTTGTGAGGTTTTGGGATGGATCTGGACTAGAACTGGTGGTTCCTGGTGGCTTTGACTGGTTTTACTGGGTTTGTCCCCTCAGAGTGACCTTGGCCAGGCCTGGGGACATTCCAGCAGTTTTGGCGCCATTTTGGGCACTTTGAGGGACATTTGGGGGATTTTTGGGGCCATTTTGGCATTTTTGGGGCCATTTTATGGGGTTTTGGTTTGGATCTGGACTGGAACTGGTGGTTCCTGGTGGCTTTGACTGGTTTTACTGGGTTTGTCCCCTCAGAGTGACCTTGGCCTAGCCTGGGGACATTCCGGCAGTTTTGCCGCCCTTTTGGGCACTTGAGGGACATTTGGGGGATTTTTGGGGCCATTTGTGGGGTTTTGGATGGATCTGGACTAGAACTGGTGGTTCCTGGTGGCTTTGACTGGTTTTACTGGGTTTGTCCCCTCATGGTGACCTGGTCAGGCCTGGGGACATTCCAGCAGTTTTGCCGCCATTTTGGGCACTTTGAGGGACATTTGGGGGATTTTTGGGCCATTTTGGGCATTTTTGGGGCCATTTTATGGGGTTTTGGTTTGGATCTGGACTGGAACTGGTGGTTCCTGGTGGCTTTGACTGGTTTTACTGGGTTTGTCCCCTCAGAGTGACCTTGGCCTAGCCTGGGGACATTCTGGCAGTTTGGGCGCCATTTTGGACACTTTGAGGGACATTTTAGGGGATTTGGGGCCATTTGGGGGATTTTTGGGGCCATTTTGTGGGGTTTTGGGATGGAACTGGACTGGAACTGGTGGCTCCTGGTGGCTTTGACTGGTTTTACTGGGTTTGTCCCCTCAGGGTGACCTTGGCCAGGCCTGGGGACATTCTGGCAGTTTGGGCGCCATTTTGGGCACTTTGGGCGCCATTTTAAGGGATTTTTTTGGCTATTTTGGGGATTTTTGGGGCCATTTTTGGGGTTTGAGGAGTTGTCCCCCAGCCCCCCAAAAGCCCCCCTGAAGCCCCCTCCTCACCCAGCAGCGCATGATGTCCCAGAGCACGGCTGGGGGCGCGTCCGTCTTGACGGCGTTTCTGCAGGCGTGGGACAGCGAGACTCGGAACCCAGCGTGGAGCAGGGCTGACCTGGGGGGGCACAGGGGGGGTTTGGGGGGTTCCTGAGAGGGGGTTTGGGGGGTCCCGAGGGGCATTTGGGGGTCATTGAGAAGGTTTGGGTGTTCCTGGGAGAGGTTTGGAGGGGCTAGGATAGGGGTTTGGGGGTCCTTGAGAGAGTCTGGGGGTCCCTGAGGGGGTTTGGGGGGGGCTAGGATAGGGGTTTGGGGGTCCCTGAGGGGTTTGGGGGCTAGGATAGGGGTTTGGGGGTCCCTGAGGGGGTTTTTGGGGGCTAGGATAGGGGTTTGGGGGTCCCTGAGGGGGTTTGGGGGGGCTAGGATAGGGGTTTGGGGGTCCCTGAGGGGGTTTGGGGGGGCTAGGATAGGGGTTTGGGGGTCCTTGAGAGAGTTTGGGGGTCCCTGAGGGGGTTTGGGGGGCTAGGATGGGGGGTCCTGCATGGAGCAGGGCTGACCTGGGGGGGCACAGGGGGGTTTGGGGGTCCCTGAGGGGGTTTGGGGGGGCCAGGACAGGGACTTGGGGGGTCCTGAGAGGGTTTTGGGGGGCTAAGACGGGGGTTTGGAGGATCCTGAGTGGGAGACTGGGGTTCCCTAAGGGGGGTTTGGGGGTCCTTGAGGGGGGGTTTGGGGGCTTCTGAGTGGGGTTCGGGGGTCCTTGAGAGGGTTTGTGGGTCCCTGAGGGGAGATTGGGGGGGCCAGGACGGGGGTTTGAGGGTTCCTGAGGAAGGTTTGGGGGTCCTGAGAGGGTTTGGGGGGGTCCTGAGAGGGTTTGGGGGGTCCCTGAGGGGATTTGGGGGAGCCAGGATGGAGGTTTGGGGGGCTCCCTCAGAGGGTTTGGGGGGGTCCTGAGAGGGGTTTGGGGGAGCCAGGATGGGGGTTTGAGGGTTCCTGAGAAAGGTTTGGGGGTCCCTCAGAGGGTTTGGGGGTTCCTGAGGGAAATTTGGGGGTCCTTGAGAGGGGTTTGGGGCATCCTGAGGGAGGTTTGGGGGTTCCTGAGAAGGTTTGGGGAGGCCAGGACGGGGGTCTGGGGGTTCCTGAGGGGATTTGGGGCTCCCCTCAGGGGTCTGGGGTCCCCTCGTGGGTCTGGGGGTCCTTTCGGGGGGTCTGGGGGTCCCCACCTGAGCTGCAGCAGGGAGGGGGTGTTGCTGCGGATGGTGCTGCTCAGCCCGTCCAGGGTGTAGTACAGGGGGACATCGCTCAGCTCCTGCCCCACGAGGGACCCCAAAAATCAGCCCCAGCCCCACACACACCTGGGGTGTGACACAAACACCTGGGGTGTGACACAAACACCTGGGGTGTGACACAAACACCTGGAGTGTGACACACCTGGGGTGTCCCCTCCAGCCCCACACACACCTGGGGTGTGACACACACACCTGGGGTGTGACACAAACACCTGGGGTGTCCCCTCCAGCCCCACACACACCTGGGGTGTGACACACCTGGGGTGTCTCCCCCAGCCCCAAACACACCTGGAGTGTGACAAAAACACCTGGGGTGTGACACAAACACCTGGGGTGTGACACAAACACCTGGGGGTGTCCCCTCCAGCCCCACACACACCCGGGGTGTGACACAAACACCTGGGGTGTCCCCTCCAGCCCCACACACACCTGGGGTGTGACACAAACACCTGGGGTGCCCACCCTCTCCTGTGACCTGTGTGTCCCCCATGTCCCTGGGCTGTCCCCACCCCCTGTCCCGTGTCCTCCCCCCGGGGGCCTGTCCCCACCACCCTGACCCCCCTGGCCTGTCCCCCCCTCTCTGGGCTGTCCCTGCCCTGTCCCCATGTGTCCCCCACCCTGTCCCTGGCCTGTCCCTGCCACCTGTCCCCTGTGTCCCCCCCTGGTGTCACTGAGCTGTCCCCCACCCTGTCCCCCAGTGTCCCTGGCCTGTCCCCCTGCTGTCCCTGGGCTGTCCCTCTCCCCTGTCCCATGTCCCTCCCTGTGTCCCCCCTGTCCCCCATGTCCCCCCCCACTCCCGGTGTCACCTCCCCGATGACGCTCAGCATCAGTTGGGGTGTCCCCTCCCGTGTCCCTGGGCTGTCCCCCCCAGTGTCCCTGGCCTGTCCCCCCCACTCTGGGCTGTCCCGCCCCACCTGTCCCATGTCCCCCACACCGTGTCCCTGGCCTGTCCCCCACCTTGTCCCCCCCCATGTCCCCCCAACCCCAGTGTCACCTCCCCGATGATGCTCAGCATCAGCTGGCCTGTCCCCCCACCGATGTCCCTGGGCTGTCCCCACCCCTGTCCCCCATGTCCCCCCCGGTGTCCCTGGCCTGTCCCACCCCCCCCGTGTCCTCCCTACCCTGGTGTCACCTCCCCGATGACACTCAGCATCAGCTGGGCTGTACCCCCACCGATGTCCCTGGGCTGTCCCCACCCTGCCCCCCATGTCCCCCCCCCCTCCCCCGGTGTCACCTCCCCGATGACGCTCAGCATCACCTGGGGTGTCCCCCCTGTGTCCCTGGGCTGTCCCCAACCTGTCCCCCATGTCCCCCTGTCCCTGGTGTCACCTCCCCGATGACGCTCAGCGTCACCTGGGGTGTACCCCCTCTCCTGTGACCTCTGTGTCCCCCACGTCACTGCGGTGTCCCCCCCACTCTCTGAGCTGTCTCCCCTCTGTCCACCATGTCCCCCCCTCGGTGTCCCTGGCCTGTCCCCACCCCTGTCCCCCATGTCCCCCCCTGTCCCCGGTGTCACCCCCCCGATGACACTCAGCATCAGCTCGGCTGTCCCCTCTGTGTCCCTGAGCTGTCCCCCCCGGTGTCCCTGGCCTGTCCCCACCCCTGTCCCCCATGTCCCCCCCCTGGTGTCCCTGGCCTGTCCCACCCCACCCTGTCCCCCCCTGTCCCCGGTGTCACCTCCCCGATGACGCTCAGCACCCCCCGCAGCCGTGGCTCGGTGGAGAAGCGCCCGGGGCTCCTCTCCAGGGCCCCCAGCAGCCCCTCCACGAACTGGGGGTCGTGCAGGGGCTCTGCCCACACCGGGCCCCCCACCTGGAGGAGGGAAAAAAAAAAATACGGGGGTTCAGGACCCCAAAATTGGTCCTGAGGGTGACACAAACACCTGGGGTGTGACACAAACACCTGGAGTGTGACACAAACACCTGGGGTGTGATACAAACACCTGGGGTGTGACACACCTGGGGTGACCCCCCAGCCCCACACACACCTGGGGTGTGACACAAACACCTGGGGTGTGACACACCTGGGGTGTCCCCTCCAGCCCCACACACACCTGGGGTGTGACACACCTGGGGTGTGATACAAACACCTGGAGTGTGACACACCTGGGGTGTCCCCCTCCAGCCCCACACACACCTGGGGTGTGACACACCTGGGGTGTGATACAAACACCTGGAGTGTGACACACCTGGGGTGTCCCCTCCAGCCCCACACACACCTGGGGTGTGACACAAACACCTGGAGTGTGATACAAACACCTGGAGTGTGACACACACACCTGGAGTGTGACACACCTGGGTGACCCCCCAGTCCCACACACACCTGGGGTGTGACACAAACACCTGGGGTGTGATACAAACACCTGGAGTGTGACACAAACACCTGGGGTGTGACACAAACACCTGGAGTGTGACACAAACACCTGGGGTGTCACCCCCCAGCCCCACACACACCTGGGGTGTGACACAAACACCTGGGGTGTGATACAAACACCTGGAGTGTGACACAAACACCTGGGGTGTGACACACCTGGGGTGTCCCCCCCAGCCCCACACACACCTGGAGTGTGACACACCTGAGGCATCCCCCCCCCTCTCCTGGGATGCCCCCCCCGCCTTGTTCTGGGGTGTCCCCCCCCTCTCCTGTGACCTGTGCCCACCCCCCACCCAAATTTGGGGGGTGCTGGGGGGGGGTGGTTTGGGGAGGGGGCTGCACGCACCTGGTGGCGCTGCTGGCAGAACTCACAGGTGGGGCCCACCGGGGGTCCCGTGGCTGTGCTGTACTTGAACCTGGAGGGGGGGAAAGGTGGGGTCAGAGCCCCCCCAAAATTGGGGTGGGAGGAGAGGTGGGGTCAGAGTCCCCCCAAAATTGGGGTGGGGGGAGAGGTGGGGTCAGAGCCCCCCCAAAATTGGGGTGGGGGGGAGAGGTGGGGTCAGAGCCCCCCCAAAATTGGGTGGTGGGGACCACCCCCCCCCCCCGAGGGTCTGGGGGAGCCCCCCTTCAAAGAATCAAGGATTTTTAGAGAGGTTAATGTTTTGGGGAGCCCCCTTGAGACATCAAAAATAAAGGATTTTTAGAGAAATTCAGATTTTTGGGGGGGGCCCTTGAGACATAGAATTCAAAAAATAAAGGATTTTAGAGAAGTTAATTTTTTTAATAAATGTTGTTTAAGCAATGGGGCCGTACCCGCTGCCGTGGCTCGTGGCTCTGCCCAGGCACTGCAGGTGGTGGGGCCAATATTCAAAATTTTTTAAATAATTTTTTAAATCATTTTTAAATTATTTTTAACTTTCTTTTAATTAACTTTTTAACTAATTATTTAAATAAATTTTTTAACAAATCACCCAGGGGAAAGCCATACCCACTGCCATGGCTCTCCCCAGGCGCTGCAGGTGGTGGGGCTGATATTCAAAATTTTTAAAATAATTTAAAAATAATTTTTAAAATAATCTTAAAATAATTTTTTACAATAATTCTTTTAGTAATTTTTTAAAATAACTTTTTAAATAACTTTCAAACTAATTTTTTGAATAAATTTTTTGACAAATCACCCAGGGGAAAGCCGTACCCGCTGCCGTGGCTCGTGGCTCTGCCCAGGCGCTGCAGGTGGTAGGGCCAATATTCAAAATTTTTTAAATAATTTTTAAAATAATTTCTAAATTTTTTTTAGTATTTTTGCATTAACTTTTTAACTAATTTTTTAAATAAATTTTTTAACAAATCACCCAGGGGAGGGGTCATACCCGTTGCTGTGGCTCGTGGCTCTGCCCAGGCGCTGCAGGTGGTGGGGCCAATATTCATAATTATTTTAATAATTCTTTTAAATCATTTAAAAATTATTTTTAATATTTTAATTAACTTTTTAGCTAACTTTTTAAATATTTTTTTAACAAATCACCCAGAGGGGTAGAAGGCCGTACCCGCTGCCGTGGCTCGTGGCTCTGCCCAGGCGCTGCAGGTGGTGGGGCCAATATTCAAAATTTTTTAAATAATTTTTAAAATAATTTTAAAATAATTTTTAACTTTCTTTTAATTAACTTTTAAACTAATTTTTTAAATAAATTTTTTAACAAATCACCCAGGGGAAAGCCGTACCCGCTGCCGTGGCTCGTGGCTCTGCCCAGGCGCTGCAGGTGGTGGGGCCGATATTCAAAATTTTTTAACTAATTTTTTAAATCATTTTTAAATTATTTTTATCTTTCTTTTAGTTAACTTTTTAACTAATTTTTTAAATAAATTTTTTAACAAATCCCCCAAGGGAGGGGTCGTACCCGCTGCCGTGGCTCGTGGCTCTGCCCAGGCGCTGCAGGTGGTGGGGCCGATATTCATAATTATTTTAATAATTCTTTTAAATAATTTTAAAATTATTTTTAATATTTTTAATTAACTTTCTAACTAACTTTTTAAATAAATTTTTTAACAAATCACCAAGGGAGGGGTCGTACCCATTGCCGTGGCTGGTGGCTCTGCCCAGGCGCTGCAGGTGGTAGGAGCCGCAGCCCACGCAGTGAAACACCAGCGGCCTGTTTGCTGCGTTAGAGGGGGAAAAAAACCAAATCAACCAAATCAGGACCGGTCTGGAGAGACCCCCAGAGACCCCCAAAGGCTCACCCCACCCCACCCCTCACCTGGCCGAGGCTTTAACCTTGGCCTGGCCCGTGAAGACCCTGACGAAGACTCGGACGTAGAAGTCGGCGCTGACCGACAGCAGCGGCACCACGAAGCGCTGGTAGCAGTTGGCACGGAGATCCAGGCTGTGCAGGATGATCCTCAGAGCCTGAGGGGACACCAAAGAGGTGGGACCCCCCCCCCCTTGAGACCCCTCTTAGGGACAGGGGAGCCCCCCAAACACTGACCATCTCGTGGCAGAACTTGCCCTTGAGGGAGACGGCGCCGTATTTGCTGTAGCAGGTCTCGGCGCTGTTGCCGGCCATCACCGCCATGTCCGTGCAGGTGACGCAGAGCAGCCCTGCGAAATCGGGGTTTAAAGGGGTCTGGGGGAGGGGTTTTTGTTGCCATGCTTTCGTGCCCACCTCAGAGGTGGGACCCCCTGGGACCATTGGTCACTCGCAGAGTCCCTGCTCTGGGAAAGCGTGTGGAAAACCAAGATAGCTTCCAGAGAGTGCCCTCGTTGACCAGTTTCAGTGCCTGGGAACAGAATTTCCTAAAACCAAAACACGGCAGGCACCAATCGTGGCAACAGCCCCCCTGTTGCCATGCTTTCGTGCCTGCTTGTTTTGGTTTTGGGGAAATTCTATTCCCAGGCACGGTCTTGAAGCACAAGGCCATGTTCAATAAACAACCGAAGCTCCCACATCTCTTCCCAGAGGAGGGGCTTTGGTGATGGTCTCTGGAAAATGACCAGTGGTTCCCAAGGGTCCCTTGGGTCCAAGGGTCCCACCTCTGGGGTGGGCAATTGGTAAAATTGGTAAAATTGGTGGGCAATTGGTAAAATGTACAAAAGGAGTCAGAAAATAAAGGAGTGGGCTCTTGCTTGCAAGAGCTCCACGCAGCCTTCACTGATGCACTCCCTGCCTCGTTCCCTTGGCGCCGTAACCAGTTACAGGTTTTGGAGAGGATGAAGTAGCTGGGCCCTGCAGAGATGATTTATTAGTAAAAGGTTCTAAGAGTATGAAAGCTAGGAGAGGAATGGAATTGAAGGCAAAATTTGAACTGTAAGAGGCGGGGCAGGAAGAAGGTGATTCTGAAAAGACTTGGCTGGAACCTGTCCTAGGTTCCAATGTAAAATTGTGCCCAAGGTCTGTATTCTATCCCATGAGCCCTTGGAGCCAAGGTGGGGCAGTGTTCTCCTTATCTTCTGATAACGAGCCCAACAATGCCTTATCTCTGTTTATCTCTGTTTAATGGGCCATCAAGGATCCATTTGCATGACTGATAGGATGGAATCATCCCATTGTGAGATGCTCTGCCCAGGGGGAGGAGCCAAGCATTCCCACCTGGATATAACCCAGGGTTTGAGACCTCACGAGCAGCTTCTATCCACTGAACTCTCAGAGGAGACAAGAGCTACCAACAGGAATCACTGCTTGGACAAGACCCTTCTCTCTCAGGATCATCTCTGCTCCAGCGGAACCACATCTGCCTCTCCAGGAGGATTTCCTGCTTCAAACACCCTGACCAACAGGCTGTTAGGTTGTATCAATTCCATTCATTTCACCTTTTTTTTTTTTCCCTCTCTTCTTCTATTAAATTGTATCTCTGACTGGGGAGTCTCACTGGTTTTGCTTTCAAACCAGCACAACACCCCAGCCAGGACAAAAAGATGAATAAAGGGTTGGACCTTCTCAGGTATCAGGGATAAGGTGTTTTTTTCAGGATTTTGGTGTGTAGAGTGGTATTGTAACGTTGTAGTTCCCATAAGCTTGTATGTAGATTCTGTAGGTTTTGTATCCTGAGGCGATTGGTTGACGCTCATTAGAATATTCATGAGAGAAAAGGTTAAAATGGAATGGAACAGGTAAGCTCCCTCTTGCTTGCTCCTGGATCCTTGTCCCTTTTAGACTTATGGACTCTTCCCCGGTTAGGCTGCCTTCCATGATAAATAAACCACAACCAATAAACCACAACCATAAACCACGACCAATAAACCACGACCAATAAACCACGACCAATACACCACGGCCAATAAACCACGGCAAATAAACCACGCGTCCCAAAGAGCATCCCGCTCTTCAGATCATCTCTCTCATCGTAACACCACCAGCCTGCTTTCTAATAGGGGGGTTTTGGGGGTCCCCGTGAAGCCCCCTCCCCACCCAAAACCCAACAACTCACCCCCCTCGCTGACGGCCTGCACGGCTGCGTCCAGGAAGGGCGCGGGGCTCCCGTAGGGGTCCAGGTCGATGACGTCGAAGGGCGCCCGCTCGGCTTTGCTTTGGTACATCAGCATCCTGGGGAGGAGGGGTCCCCAAAGACCCTCTCAGCATCCCCTCTCAGGGAGGCCAAAATCCCTCCCAGGAGACCCCACCACCCACCAACTCTCCAGGCTCTGGGAACCCCTGGCTGCCTGGCCAGCAGAGTGAGGGGAGGGCAGGAGAGTCACTGAGGCTGCTCGGGGTTATCAGGAGCAGTTCCTGGGGAAAAAGGGTGGTGGGGACCCCCCAGAGACCCCAAATTGGTGCAGGAGCTGTCAGGATGCTCCTCAATCCCGCCCCCCAGAGACCCCAAAGTGGGGCAGGAGGGTGCTGGGAACCCCCCCCAGAAACCCCAAACTGGTGCCTCAAACCCCCAGAGACCCCAAACCAGGACGGGTTCCTCCTCATCCCCCCTCCCCTGGGGACACTTTAGGGGGGCTCCCCAGAGCCCCCCCCAGAGGTTTTTGGGGTTACCTGGCGTCGGCCAGGCTGGGGGGTGACCAGCCCCCTGACTCCATTGAGGGACACATTTTGGGCAGTGGAGTGCTCCCCAATCCCCCCAGAGACCCCAAACTGGTGCGGGAGGTTCTGGAGACCACCCCCAGAGACCCGAAATGAGAGTGGGAGGTTCTGGGGACCACCCTAGAGACCCCCAAACGAGGGTGGGAAGCCTCAGGATTGCTCCTCAACCCCCCCAGAGACCCCCAAACCAGGGGGTGGGAGGTGTCGGGGTGCTCCTCACCCCCTCAGAGACCCCAAACCGGGGTGGGAGGTGTCGGGGGTGCTCCTCAATCCCCCCAGAGACCCCAAACCAGGGTGGGAGGTGTCGGGGGTGCTCCCCAATCCCCCCAGAGACCCCCAAACCGGGGACAGGTTCCTCCTTATCCCCCCTCCCCTAGAGACCCTTCAGGGGGTTCCCAGAGCCCCCCCAGGGTTTTTTGGGGTTACCTGGCGTCGGCCAGGCTGGGGGGTGACCAGCCCCCCGACTCCACTGAGCGCCACATTTCAGGCAGTGGGGTGCTCCTTAACCCCCCCCCAGAGCCCCCAAACTGGAGTGGGAAGTGTTGGGGTGCTCTTTAACCCCCCCAAGAAACCCGAAACCAGGACAGGTTCCTCCTCACTCCCCTCCCCTGGGGACACTTTGGGGGGGTTCCCTTCCCAGAGCACCCCTGGGGGAGGTTTTTTTTGGGGGGAAGGGGGGTTTTTGGGTGGGGGGGGGTTACCTGGCATCAGCCAGGCTGGGGGTGACCAGCCCCCCGACTCCGTTGAGGGCCACGTTCCAGGCAGTGGGGTGCTCCTCACCCCCCCAGAGACCCCAAACCAGGGTGGGAGGTGTCAGGGTGCTCCTCACCCCCGCAGAGACCCCAAACTGGGGTGGGAAGCCTCAGGATGCTCCTCAACCCCCCAGAAACCCCAAACCAGGACAAGTTCCTCCTCATCCCACCTCCCCTGGGGACACTTTGGGGGGTTCCCAGAGCTCCCCCAGAGGTTTTTGGGGTTACCTGGCATCGGCCAGGCTGGGGGTGACCAACCCCCTGACTCCATTGAGGTTCATGTCCCGGGCAGTGGGGTGCTCCTTAAATCCCCCAGAGACCCCAAACCAGGGTGGATGGTGTCGGGGTGCTCCTTAACCCCCCCAGAGACCCCAAACTGGGGCAGGAGGTACTGGAGTGCTCCTCAATACTGGAGTGCTCCTCAACCCTGCCAGAGACCCCAAACTGGGATGGGAGCTGTCAGGATGCTCCTCAACCTCCCAGAGACCCCAAACCAGGACAGGTTCCTGCTTATCCCGAGGGTTCCCTTCCCAGAGCAACCCCGGGGGAGGGTTTTTTTTGGGGGAACGGGGGTGTTTTTTGGGGGGAGGGTGGTTTTTTGGGGGGAGGGTGGTTTTTTGGGTTGGGGGGGGTTACCTGGCATCGGCCAGGCTGGGGGTGACCAGCCCCCCGACTCCGTTGAGGGTCATGTCCCAGGCAGTGGGGTGCTCCTCACCTCCCCAGAGACCCCAAACCGGGGTGGGAGGTGTCGGGGTGCTCCTCAATCCCCCCCAGAGACCCCAAACCAGTGCAGGAGGTGCTGGGAACCCCCCCAGAGACCCCAAACTGGGGCAGGAGCTTCTGGGAACCCCCACAGAGACCCCAAACTGGTGCCTCAAACCCCCCAGAGACCCCAAACCACGACAGGTTCCTCCTCATCCCACCTCCCCTGGTGACACTTGGGGGGGTTCCCTTCCCAGAGCACCCCCGGGGGAGGTTTTTTTTTGGGGGGAAGGGGGGTTTTTGGGTGGGGGGGGGTTACCTGGCATCAGCCAGGCTGGGGGTGACCAGCCCCCCGACTCCGTTGAGGGCCACGTTCCAGGCAGTGGGGTGCTCCTCACCCCCCCAGAGACCCCAAACTGGGGTGGGAAGCCTCAGGATGCTCCTCAACCCCCCAGAAACCCCAAACCAGGACAAGTTCCTCCTCATCCCACCTCCCCTGGGGACACTTTGGGGGGTTCCCAGAGCTCCCCCAGAGGTTTTTGGGGTTACCTGGCATCGGCCAGGCTGGGGGTGACCAACCCCCTGACTCCATTGAGGTTCATGACCCGGGCAGTGGGGTGCTCCTTAAATCCCCCAGAGACCCCAAACCAGGGTGGATGGTGTCGGGGTGCTCCTTAACCCCCCCAGAGACCCCAAACTGGGGCAGGAGCTTCTGGGAACCCCCACAGAGACCCCAAACTGGTGCCTCAAACCCCCAGAGACCCCAAACCACGACAGGTTCCTCCTCATCCCACCTCCCCTGGTGACACTTGGGGGGGTTCCCTTCCCAGAGCACCCCGGGGGAGGTTTTTTTTTGGGGAAGGGGGGCGTTTTTTGGGGAAGGGGGGAGTTTTTTGGGTGGGGGGGGGGGGGGGTTATCTGGCATCAGCCAGGCTGGGGGTGACCAACCCCCCGACTCCGCTGAGGGCCACGTTCCAGGCAGTGGGGTGCTCCTTAACCCTCCTCCAGAGACCCCAAACTGGGGCAGGAGCTTCTGGGAACCCCCACAGAGACCCCAAACCAGGGTGGGAAGCCTCAGGATGCTCCTCAACCCCCCAGAGACCCCAAACCAGGACAGGCTCCTCCTCATCCCACCTCCCCTGGGAACATTTTGGGGGCATTCCCTTCCCAGAGCACCCCCGGGGAAGGTTTTTTTTTGGGGAAGGGGGGAGTTTTTTGGGTCAGGGGGGGTTACCTGGCATCGGCCAGGCTGGGGGTGACCAACCCCCCGACTCCATTGAGGGCCACGTTCCTGGCCATCAGCTCGGTGGCCCGCGGGGAGCGGTCGTTGGCCACCACGGCGGCCAAGCCCGGCACCTCCCGGGCGAAACGCACCGAGCGCAGCCCCGAGGCCGCCAGCGCCTCCAGCACGCGAAGACCACCCTGGGGGGGACATCAAAGAGGGGTCAGGACCACCCAACCCTGAGGCTGGAAGATCCAGAAGCCCCCTCCCCAAAAAAAAACCACGAACCTCACAGGGCTCCCCCGGCCGCGCTACCCGGGGGGGGTCCCCGCCGGCCTCGGGGGTCTTCTCCCCACCTCCTGGTTCCTCCTCGCCTGGAAGGATGACTGGAAAAGAGGAGGGGGGTGGGGGGCTGAGGGAGGGTGGTGGAGACCCCCAAAATGGGGTCTGGGGGAGGGGGAAGGAGGGGGAAGCCCCCCCCTCAAGGAGGTGCCGTACCCTGAATTCCTTTGGGGCGCAGCTGGGCTCGGGCAAATTCGGTCAGGACGGCGCAGCTGGGAGAGGGGAGGGGGTGTCAGGGACCCCCCCCGAGGGGGGGGTGAGACCCCCAGAGCCCCCCAGAGCCTCTAGGGCAGCCCAGGACACGCCCCCCCCCCTCCAAAAATCCTCCTGGGGTAACACCAGGGTCATCCCAGGACTCTCTCCAGAGCCCCCCCAAAATTCCTCCAGGGATCGCCCAGAGCCTTCTCAGAACACCCTGAGCCCCCCAAGCCCCTCCAGTCCCTCCCAGGATCATCCCAGAGCCCCCAAAATCCTCCTGGGGTAACACCTGGGTCATCCCAGGGCTTTCCAGAGCCCCCCAGATTCCTCCCATGACAACGATGAGCCCCCCCCAGACCCTCTAAGGCAGCCCAGGACCCCCCCAGAGCCCCCCAAAATCCTCCTGAGTCATCCCAGGGCTTTCCAGAGCCCCCCAGATCCCTCCCAGGATCCCCTACACCCTTCTCAGAACACCCCCAAGCCCCCCCAGATCCTCCTGTGACAATGCTGAGACCCCCAGAGCCCCCCTGACCCTCCCAGACCCTCCTGGGCAGCCCAGGACCCCCACTCAGGATCATCCCAGAGCCCCCCAAAATCCTCCTGGGATAACACCAGGACTCTCCGGAGCTCCCCAAGTTCCACCAAGGACCTCCCAGAGCCTCCTCAAAACACCCCCAAGCCCCCCCAGACCCTCCTGTGACAACGCTGAGACCCCCAAACCCCCCCCACCCCAGACCCTCCTCGGCAGCCCAGGATCATCCCAGAGCCCCCCAAACCCTCCTGGGTCATCCCAGGGCTTTACAGAGCCCCCCAGATCCCTCCAGGGACCTCCCAGAGCCTCCTCAAAACACCCCCAAGCCCCCCAGACCCTCCTGTGACAATGTTGAGACCCCCAAACCCCCCCTCCCCAGACCCTCCTGGGCAGCCCAAGATCATCCCAGAGCCCCCCAAACCCTCCTGGTCATCCCTGGGCTTTCCAGAGCCCCCCCACTTCCCTCTGGGGAGCTCCCAGAGCCTCCTCAAAACACCCCCAAGCCCCCCCAGATCCTCCTGTGACAACACTGAGACCCCCAGAGTCCCCCCAGACCCTCCTGGGCAGCCCAGGACCCCCCACCCAGGATCATCCCAGAGCCCCCAGAATCCTCCTGGGTCATCCCAGGGCTTTACAGAGCCCCCCAGATCCCTTCAAGGATCTCCCAGAGCCTCCTCAGAACACCCCCAAGCCCCCCCAGACCTCCTGTGACAATGTTGAGACCCTCAAACCCCCCCTCCCCAGACCCTCCTGGGCAGCCCAGGATCATCCCAGAGCCCCCCAAACCCTCCTGGGGTCATCCCAGGACTCTCCAGAGGCCCCCAAAATTCCTCCGGGGATCTCCCAGAGCCTCCTCAGAACACCCCCAAGCCCCCCCAGACCCCTCCTGTGACAACGCTGAGACCCCAAACCCTCTTAGACCCTTCTGGGCAGCCCAGGACCCCCACCCAGGATCATCCCAGAGCCCCCCAAACCCTCCTGGGTCATCCCAGAGGCTTTCCAGAACCCCCCCGCCAGATCCCTCCAGGGACCTCCCAGAGCCTCCTCCAAAACACCCCAAGCCCCCCCAGACCCTCCTGTGACAACGCTGAGACCCCCAAACACCCCCCCAGACCCCAGACCCCCCTCCCCAAACCCCCCAGAGCCCCCCCGGCTCACGTCAGGTCGCGGTTGAAGCCCTGCACGGGGTTGTAGAACACCTCGTTGGGTGCCGGGGAAGACGACGGTGGCGCGGCCCTCGGTGATCAGCGTCTCGCCGTTACCGGGGGGGGATCCACCCTCCTGGTCCCGGGGGGATCCCGCCGAACCCTCCGGGGGGGTCCCCCGAGCCCGCCAAGCCGTTGGGGGAAGCGCCGTCCATGGTGGGGGGGAGCCGGGGGGCTCCGCAGAGGGTCCTGAGAGCTGCGGGGTGGGGGCGGGGAGGGGGGGTCACCGGAGCGGTTTTTGGGGGGAAAAACGGGGCGGTTTGGGGCGGGAAAAGGATGGGGAACTCCCGGGAAAAGGGGAGGAAGAGGAGGGGAATGGGAGGGGGCGATCCCCCCCCCCCCCGCGGGGCGTTGGTGGGGTCCGTGAGAAGGAGGAGACCCCCCCCCCGCCTCCCCTCAGACACCGCGCCGCCCTCCCGCGCCAGCACGTGGTTGGGAGGGGGTTAAACCCCGCCTCGGTGTCCCCACCGCGCTCTCCGGCTCTCTCCTTGCCCCCTCATGTCCCTTCATGTCCCCCCCCCCCCTTGTCCCCTCTTGTCCCCCCCACCCCGCCCCGGCTCACCCGCGCGCGCCGCCCCGCGCATCCCCCGCGCCGCCCCTCACATGGGCGCCGCCATGTTCCGCCGGTCACGTGGGCGCCGGCGGCCGCGCAGGGTCGCAAAACCTCCGCCCGCCGCGCGAAAACGCGATCCCGCCGGGGTGCTTCCGGCAGCGCGGGAAAAGGGCCGATCCCGCCGCCCTCAGCCCGCGAGGCGCTGTGGATCGGGGACCCGCGCGTTTTCTGCCCGTTCCCCGCGTGTTTCTGCGTCCCCGGCTTGGCCGGCTCCGTGCGGGCACCCGGGGGGTGGATGATTCGGCGCTCGGCTGGTCGCGCAGGCGCGGGCGGCGCGCTCGGCGCTCGGCTGGTCGCACCTGCCGCACAATGAATGGCCGCTGAGCGCGGCGGCACCGGGAGCGGCTCCGGGAGCGGCCGCGGCCCCAGCGCAGCCCCCCCGGCCCCCGGTAAGGCGGGGACCCCCCGGTCCCGCCCCAAACCCGCCCCCCGCCTCCCTGCACCGGTTCCCCGGCGCTTTCTTCCTTCCCCCGCCGGGCCCGGTGAACACCCCCCCCCCCCCCGCCCGTTCCCCCGGGCCTGCGGCGCCTCCCGCCCCTCCCGCGCTGGGGATCCCCCGGTTCCCCCGGGATGCCGCCCCTTTTGCTCCCGGTAATGGGGGGGGCTGCTGTGTCCATACCCCCCTGCGGGGATTGGGGTCCCCCTGTTGCAGCCCCCCCTGGGTTGGGGGTTTAACGACCACCCCCCCCAAAAATTTGGGCCTCCCCCGTTGCCATCTCTGAGGGTTCGGGGGTCCTCTCCCCTCCCCTGCTGGAGACTGGGGGTCTCCTCTGTCCCCAGGCCAAGGAGTGGGTCCCTTTTGGTCACCCCCCACCCCGTGTTTCGGGGTCCCTCTGCTCCTCTCCCCCCAGCTGGGGGATTGACCGACGCCCCCACCCCCCACCGGAATTTGGGGCTCCGCGGACGGGGGGATCGCACCCAGTTCCCCTCTGAGAGCTTCCAGGTCTCCCCCTGCCCCAGTGCCCAGGTCAGCCTTGGGGGCTCCTTGCTCCCCCAAATTGGGGGGGGGGGGGGTCCCTCTGTGTTCTCCCCCAAAATGTGGGGTCCCCCTTGTCCCTCGCACCCCGGGGCATCCCAGGCCTGGCCTGCCCCCCCCATATCCCAGAGTTGGGGACCCCTCAGAGCCCCCCTGGCCTTGGCAGGGACCCCCTCCCCTGGCCCCCCAATGTTCTGGGAGGGGATTTGGGGTGAGCCCGGCTCTGGGGTTTTGTCTGACCTCTGCCTTTGCTCTGTCCCCTCCGCCCCATGTCCTGTCCCCTTTTCTCTGTCCTGTCCCACCTGTCCCTCCCGGTGTCCCTGTCCCCTTTGCTCTGCTCTGTCCCCGCCACGTCCCTGCCCCATTCCTGGTGCCCCTGTCCCTTCCTTCCCACCTGACTCCTCGTGTCCTCCCCCGTGTCCCTGTCCCCTTTTCTCTGTCCTGTCCCTGCCTCATTCCTGGTGCCCCCATCCCTTTGTGCCCACCTCACTCCTCATGTCCACCCCGTGTCCCTCTCCCTCCATCCCCACGTGTCCCCCATGTCCCTTGCCCTGTCCCTCCCTGTGTCCCTGTCCCCTTTTCTCTGTCCTGTCCCCCCCCATGTCCCTTGCCCTGTCTCCCCCGCCATGTCCCTGTCCCATTCCCGGTGCCCCCATCCCTTCGTGCCCACCTTGCTCCTCCTGCCCACCCCCCTGCCCCTGTCCCTCCATCCCCATGCATCCCCCGTGTCCTGTCCTGTCCCCCTGGTGTCCCTGTCCCCTTTTCTCTGTCCTGTCCCCCCCCCCATGTCCCTGCCCCACTCCTGGTGTCCGCATCCCTTCGTGCCCACCTGACTCCTCCTGTCCCCCATGTGTCCCCCATGTCCCTGCCCTGTCCCCCCCGGTGTCCCTGACCCCTTTTCTCCTGTCTCTTCTCTGTCCCCCCCCCACCATGTCCCTGCCCCACTCCTGGTGCCCCCATCCCTTCGTGCCCACCTCGCTCCTCCTGCCCACCCTCCGTGTCCCTCTCCCCCCATGCCCGTGTGTCCCCCGGTGTCCCCGTCCCCTTTTCTCTGTCCTGTCCCCCCGACCATGTCCCTGCCCCACTCCCGGTGCCCCCCATCCCTTCGTGCCCACCTCGCTCCTCCTGCCCACCCCCCTGCCCTTGTCCCCCCATCCCCACGTGTCCCCTGTGTCCCTGTCCTGTCCCCCCTGGTGTCCCTGTCCCCTTCTCTCTGTCCTGTCCCTGCTCCACTCCTGGTGCCCCCCATCCCTTCGTGCCCACCTCGCTCCTCCTGCCCCACCCCCCTGCCCTTGTCCCCCCATCCCCACGTGCCCCCCCCCCACTCCACACCCTTTACCCCCCTCCCCACCACCCCCCGACCCCCCTGCAGGCCCCCCCCGGCCCCCGCCATGGCGCAGACGCTGCAGATGGAGATCCCCAACTTCGGCAACAGCATCCTGGAGTGCCTGAACGAGCAGCGCCTGCAGGGGCTCTTCTGCGACGTCTCGGTGGTGGTCAAAGGCCACGCCTTCAAAGCCCACCGAGCCGTGCTGGCCGCCAGCAGCTCCTACTTCCGAGACCTTTTCCACAGCTCCAAAAGCGCCGTGGTGGAGCTGCCGGCCGCCGTGCAGCCCCAATCCTTCCAGCAGATCCTCAGCTTCTGCTACACCGGCCGCCTCAGCATGAACGTGGGCGACCAGTTCCTGCTGATGTACACGGCCGGCTTCCTGCAGATCCAGGAGATCATGGAGAAGGGCACCGAGTTCTTCCTCAAGGTCAGCTCGCCCAGCTGCGACTCGCAGGGCCTTCACGGCGACGAGACGCCGGGCTCGGAGCCGCAGAGCCCGGTGGCGCAGACCTCGGCGGCGCAGGGCTGGGCGGCGGCGGCGGCGCTGCCCTTGGTGTCGAGGGTCAAGACGGAGCAGGGCGAGCCCGACGGCGTGCAGTGCACCTTCGTGGTCAAACGCCTGTGGGACGGGGCTCCTAAAGACGCCGGCGGCAACGGCAGCCGCAAAATGGCCAAATTCTCCGAGGCGGCGCCGCGCCCGCCGCAGCCGCCGCCCGCCGGTGGTGCCACCGCCGGTGGTGCCGCCGCCGCTCCGGCCCCCGCGCCCACCCCTGCCCCCGGCACGGCCGCGGATCAGACCAGCCCCGGCGGCACCTCCAGCGCTTACACCAGTGATAGCCCCGGTTCTTTTCACAACGAGGAGGATGAGGAGGAGGACGGCGGCGAGGAAGGCTCGGACGAGCAGTACCGGCAGATCTGTAACATGTACACCATGTACAGCATGATGAACGTGGGGCCGGCAGGTGAGGGAGCCGCTCTGGGGAGTGGGAGCCGCCCCCGGGGGGGTTGCTGGGGGTGGAGGGGGGGACATTTGGGGACAGGAATGTGGCTCTTGGAGGGGGGTGTGGTCAGCAGAGGCTCCGCCCCTTTTGAGGCGTGGTCACGGCGTGTGGGCGTGGCCCCGAATTTCGAGGAGGTGGGGTCCACTCACCAAGCGCAGCGCCCCCCTCAGACCCTTCTTGTCGTCCCCCCCCCCTCCCCTCCCCCGTGACCCCTTTCAAGGGTGGCTCCACGACTCCAGTGACCCCCCGGAGGAGCTGAGCCTCCCCAGGCAGCCCCCCCTCCCCGCGGACGGGCAGGACCACCGGGGCCCACCTCCAGCGGGTGCTCCCCCCGGTGACCCCCGTGCCCTCGCAGCCGCAGAGAAGGTGGAAGCCCTGCCCGAGCAGCCCCCGCCGGAGCCGCGGGCCCGCGCCCGCCTGCGCCAGGACCTGGCCTCACTGCCGGCCGAGCTGGTCACCCAGATCGGCAACCGCTGCCACCCCAAGCTCTACGACGAGGGCGACCCCGCCGAGAAACTGGAGCTCGTCACCGGTACTGGGGCGGGCAGGGGGAGATCCCTGAAGGGTTTTGGGGACCCCCTCTGACCCTCCCCGTGTCCCCCTCCCCAGGAACCAACGTGTACATCACGCGGGCGCAGCTGATGAACTGCCACGTCAGCGCGGGCACGCGGCACAAGGTGCTGCTGCGCCGCCTGCTCGCCTCTTTCTTCGACAGGTGAGCGGCCCCCTCCCCATAATGGGGTCTGGAAAGGGGGGTTTTTTTGGGGTGGTGGGCTGTTTCAGCCCTAGGTTTGGGTCCCTTTCCAGGAACACGCTGGCCAACAGCTGCGGGACCGGGATCCGCTCGTCCACCAACGATCCCAGCCGGAAGCCGCTGGACAGCCGGGTGCTGCACGCCGTCAAGTGTGAGTGGGGGGCACGGAGGAGACCCCCCCGGAGGCAGGGGAAGGGGGGTTTGGTACGGAATGAGGGGTTCAGGGCTGGGGGGAGCAAGGGAGAGGGACACAGGGACCCCCCCTGCCCTTTCCAGGGCTTGGCTGCAGCTCCGCTGCAAAGGGGAAACTGAGGCACGCTTTGGTGAGAACCCTCCTGTCCCGGCTGGGAGTGGGGAGGGGTCACCAGGAGCCTCCCCCACCTCACTGGGGGACACCCCTGGGTGTCCCAGGTCTCCTGGGAAACGGGGGGCAAAGCCGGGGGGATATCAGGGAGGGGGGAAGATGGACCAGCGGTGACCTGAGGGAGGGGACAGACAAGACACAGAGGGGCACAGAAGGTGACCCCAGCCCACATTTCCTACCCCAACCTCTGCCTGGGACCCCCCCACTGGGCAGGTCCCTTGCTGGTGGAAACCCTGTCCCATAGAGGGGGGGGAGGCCTGCCCTTGGGGGGGGGTCCCTACACCCTCACTGGGGGCTGGGGGGTTCCCTATTCCTGGAGGGTGAGGGGAGGTGATCCCCCAGTTTAGGGTTGAGGGGGTGACCCTGTCTGGGGGGTTCCCTATTCCTGGAGGGCGAGGGGAGGTGATCCCCAACTTTAGGGTGGAGGGGGTGACCCTGTCTGGGGTGGGGGGCTCCCTATTCCTAGAGGGGAAGGGGGGGTGATCCCCAACTTTAGGGTCGAGGGGGTGACCCTGTCTGGTGGGGGGGCTCCCTATTCCTGGATGGGGGAGGGGTCACCCCCCAATTTAGGGTGGAGGGGGTGACCCTGTCTGGGGTGGGGGGGCTCCCTATTCCTGGAGGGGGATGGGGGGTGATCCCCAACTTTAGGGTCAAGGGGGTGACCCTGTCTGGGGAGGGGGGGCTCCCTATTCCTGCAGAGGGGAGGCGTCACCCCCCCAATTTAGGGTCGAGTCCCCTCCCCACCACGCTGCCTCTGAGGAGAGAATTGAGAGCTTGGGGTTCACTGCAACCCCCTTTCCCCTGCAGGACCCCCACCAAACTCGGGGTGCCCCCCAGAGCCCCCCTCCCCTCACTCGTGTGTGTCCCCCCCCCCCTCAGTTTACTGCCAGAACTTCGCGCCCAACTTCAAGGAGAGCGAGATGAACGCCATCGCGGCCGACATGTGCACCAACGCGCGGCGCGTGGTGCGCAAGAGCTGGATCCCCAAGCTGAAGCTGCTGATGGCCGAGGGCGACTCCTACACCTCCTTCATCAACGACACCGGCAAGCTGGAGCCCGACATCATGGGCCCCGAGCCCCCCTTCGAGGCCGGGGGGCCCGAGGCTGAGGGGGGGCCGGCAGGGGAGGGGCTGCAGTGAGCTCCGCCTTCCCTCCCTCCCGAAGCCACGCCCCCCTACACTGAGCCCACCTCATTCTGTGGGATGTCCCCTCCCCCACTGGGAGGGGTCACGCCCTTGACCCTAAACTGGGGGGTGACCCCCCCAAATCCAGGAATAGGGAGCCCCCCCCAGGCAGGGTCACCTCCTCGACCCTAAATTGGGGGGTGACCCCTCCTCCCAGGAAGAGGGAGACCCCCCTCGACCCTAAATTGGGGGGTGACCCCTCCTCCCAGGAATAGGAGACCCCCCCAGACAGGGTCCAGGGTCACGCCCTCGACCCTAAATTGGGGGGTGACCCCTCCCCCTTTCCAGGAATAGGGAGCCCCCCCTCGACCCTAAATTGGGGGGTGACCCCTCCACCCCTCCAGGAATAGGGAGCCCCCCCCATACAGGGTCACCCCCTTGACCCTAAACTGGGGGGTGACCTCCCCAAATCCAGGAATAGGGAGCCCCCCCCAGGCAGGGTCACCTCCTCGACCCTAAATTGGGGGGTGACCTCACCACCCCAGACAGGGTCACCCCCTCGACCCTAAATTGGGGGGTCACCCCTCCACCCCTCCAGGTATAGGGAGACCCCCCCCAGACAGGGTCACCCCCTCGACCCTAAACTGGGGGGTGACCTCCCCTGCCCCAGCCCCCAGTGAGGGCGTAGGGACCCCCCCCACCCCATGGGGCAGGGTCCCACCAGTGAGGGATCTGTCTGGTGTGGGGGGGGGCCCTCAGGGGAGGGGGCTGCTCTGACCCTCCCCCACCTCTGAGCCCACCCTGGGGACACCCCCCCCCCAACAGTGGGGAGGGGAGGGGGACTCGACCCTAAACTGGGGGATGAGCCCCCCACCCCCTCCAGGAATAGGGAGCCCCCCCCTAGACAGGGCCACCCCCCCAGGGAGGGTGTAGCGACCCCCCCCCATCAGGGGCAGGGCTCCCCCCTCCTCTGTGGGGATGGGGTCCCTCCAGTGAGGACCCCATGAGGATGAAGGGATCCCCCCCCCCGCCTGGGGACCCCTCCCCCAATAAGGGGTAGGGTCCCACTAACAAGGGACCCATGTGGTTTAGGGACCCCCCCCCACCCCCAAGATGGGCACCCCCAGGGGGCAGAGACCCCCCCCTCAGGGGCAGGGACCCCCACAGCTCAGCCCCAGTGGGTCCTGTCCCCCTCCCCCACCCCAGGATTTGGGGGTTTTTTTTGGGGGGGGGGGGGGGGCGGCGGCGTCTCGGCACAAGCGCGGCTGCCCCTCCCCCACCCCAGCATTCGGTGCGGGGGGGGGGGGTTGGGGGGGGCTGGAGGAGGGGGATTCGGCTTTGGGGGGGGGGGGGGTCTTGTGCCCCCTCCCCAGAGCCCCCCCCCCCGTGCACCTCCCCCCCCCCCGCCACCCCGTTCCCCTCCAGGCACCCGCATGTGTGTCCCCCCCGTGTCCCCCCCACCCCAGGGACCCCCATGGCTCTGGGCAGCCCCCCCCCTCCCCGTGTCCCCCTGTCCTGTGTCCCCCCCACCTCCAGGGACCCCCATCACTCTGGGCAGCCCCCCCCCCCCCCCAGCATGTGTCCCCCCCCTCTCCCCACGGGGCTGGAGTGTCCCCAGGTGACCTGTGCCCCCCCCCGCACCCACCCCTCGGGTCACCTGTCCGTGTGTGTCCCCCCCCCCAGGTGTGCGTGTGTGTCCCCACCGCCCCCCCCCCCGGCACAAAGGGAGGTGTCACCTGTCTGTGTGTGTGTGTGTCCCCCCCCCCACCAAAGGAGCCAGGACTGCCAAATTGGGGGGGGGGTCCCCCTTTATTGCCCCCCCCACCCTCACACTGGGGGTCTGTCCTCGGTGGGGGGGACACCTGGGGGGGGCCGGGGGGGACAGGAGCAGCCTGGCTGGGGCTGGCCAGGTTGGGAACTCACCTGTCCGGGGGGGGGGGGGGTGGCACCTAGAGGGGGGGTGGGGGACATGGGGACCCCCCCCCCCCCCAGCCCCCTGCCCAGGGCTTGGCTCCGGCTTCACTCCAGAGGGGAAACTGAGGCACGCTTTGGTGACAGCCCCCCTTGGGTGGGGGGGAATCACCAGGAGCCTCCCCCCATCCTGCTCATCTCCCGGGGGGGGTCCCCAGGTGTCCCCACTGCCTCCCCCCGCCCCCCCCTTTCCCCCCCCCCAGGTCTCCTGACGTTTGGTCAAGTGCCTTACCCGCCCCTCCCCCCGGGCTCCCTCTGCATCTCCGCTGCCCCCCGCGCCCCCCCTTACCCACCCCCCCCCTGCGCGGGGTGGGGGACACGGGGACCTCCCCCAACCCACACCCCCCCCCCCTCCCTCCCCCCAGCCTGGGTTCCCCCCCTTCTCCCCGTGCCTCAGTTTCCCCTTTTTCCCCCACAAAGTCCTGCCGGTCTCACCCTGCCCGAAACGGGGGGGCGGGGAGGGAGGGGGGTGTCCCTGCCCTGCCCCCCCCCCTCTCCAGACCCCCCCCCCCTCCCCAAAAAGCGGGGGCCCCTCTCTTTGCTGTACAGAAGGGGGTGGGGGGGGGGCGGCGGTGGCTCGGCAGCATGGACCCCCCCCTCCCCCACCGTGCTTGCGCTTCCCCCGCCCCCCCGGGGACCCCCCCCCTCACCCCCAGTGTCTGTCCTGTGTAATGAAGTGCCAAGACCATCCCCCTCCTCCCCCCCCCCCGGGCCCTTCTGGACCCCCCCCTCCCCGGGACCCCCCCCCCCGAGCCCCCCCGACGCTGGAGGTTGCACATGAACTGCTGTTGGGCGCGAGGGAGCGTGTGAATAGTGAAAATAAACACAGAGTTTGTAACAGCCGCCGCCTCGAGACCCCCCCAAACCCCCCCCTCCCCCCCAAAAAAAAAACCCCAGAGGGGGGTGGGCGGTGATGGGGGGGGTCGCGCAGGGCCGGCCACGCCCCTTTCCCGCCCCTTATATGGGCAGGCGGAAGCGGCTCCGCCCACCCCTCACGGCGCGCCGGAGGCCACGCCCCCTTCCCGTGGCGTCATCGTTTCCTTATATGGGCATGGAAGCGGTGGGGGCGGGGATCCCCGGGTAACCAGGGGAGGGGGGGGCGGAACAGGGACCTCCCCCCCCCCCAACACAAATGGGGGGGCGCAGGGAATCCCCAGCACACGAGTGGGGGGACACAGAGGCCCCCCCCAGCATAGGGGAGGGGGCACAGGGACCCCCCCCCAACACAGGGGAGGGGGCACAGGGACCCCCCCAAATACAGGGGAGGGGGCATAGGGACCCTCCCCCAATACATGGAAAGGGGCACAGGGACCCCCCCAATATACGGGAAGGGAGAGAGGGACCCCCCCAAACACAGGGGAGGGGGCACAGGGACCCCCCCAAACACAGGGGAGGGGGGCACAGGGACCCCCCCAACTCAGGGGAGGGGGCACAGGGACCCCCCCCAACACAGGGGAGGGGGCACAGGGACCCCCCCAAACTCTGGGGAGGGGGCACAGGGACCCCCCCAAACTCAGGGGAGGGGGCACAGGGACCCCCCCCAAGCACAGTGGAGGGGTCACAGGGACCCCCCCAATACATGGGAAGGGGCACAGGGACCCCCCAAAACACAGTGGAGGGGTCACAGGGACCCCCCCCAATACATGGGAAGGGGCACAGGGACCCCCCAAAACACAGGGGAGGGGGCATAGAGACCCCCCCCAATATATGGGAAGGGCACAGGGACCCCCCCAAAACACAGGGGAGGGGGCATAGAGACCCCCCCCAATATACGGGAAGGGGCACAGGGACCCTCCCCAAGCCCCGGCGGGAGCGCGCGGACCCCTCAACCCAGGGAGAGGCCACAGGGGACCCCCCCCAATCCATGGGACGGGGCTGGGGGGGCACAGAGACCCCCAACCCATGGTGGGGGGTGGTGGGACAGACCCCCCCCCACCTCCCCAACTCCCCACGGGAATTCCAACCCCGCGCCCCCTCCCCGGTCCCATTTCCGTCCCCGGCGCCACCGAGACGCGCGGAGCCGCCCCGGGGCCGGATGCGGTGGCGGAGCCGGGGCGGGGGGGGGGGGGAGGGACCCGGGGCGGTCCCGGGACCGGATGCGGTGGCGGGGCGGGGGGGGGGGGGACACCGGGCGGTACAAGAGGCGCGGCGGGGCCGTCCCGGGGCACTCGGAGCGCGGCCGCCATGGAGGAGGCGCAGCGGCTGCTGACGGTGTCGGTGTGGAAGCTCTACCGGTGCCGGTTGCGGCGGGGCGGCCTCCGCCTCCACCGGAGCCTGCAGCTCTCGCTGCTCGTCCGAGCCGCCCGCCACCGCTACCTGAGCGCCCGCGCCGCCGCCGCCGCCCAAACCCTCCCGGTACCGGCGCTTCCCGGGGCGACCCCCGAGATGGTGGAGGAGCTCCCCAGGGACCCCCGCAACGCCCGGTGCTCCAACGAAGCCACCGCGGAGCAGCGGACCGAGCGGAACCGACCCGCGGAACCGAGCAGAAATGGGGGAACCCGCTAAGGGACTGGACCGGAGACCACCCGAAGCTACCGACCGGAGCCCCCCGCAGTGAGTGGGACCCCCCGCGCCGACCGACCGAGGATCCCCCGAGCCCCCAACCGGGGACAGCCCGGCCCCGCGGAGCGCGGACCCGAATCTCGCCCTGGATCCCGCGAACCGGGACCGGGACCCCCCGACCGCCACCGCTGGAGCCCCCCGGGTCGGGCAGAAGCGGCGAAGCAGCGGCTCAACGGGGGCCGGGGCGGGGGCCGGTACCGAGCAAACGGGCCCGGCTGGAGGCGGAAGCGCCGCCGCTGCCGCCGGGGCCGCCCGGGCGTTGTTCGGGGCCGCCCGCAGCCGCCTTCGGCTTCCTGGTCCGCGCCGTCGGGGCGTGCTGAGCGCCCCCCGGGGACCCCTCCGGACACACGGGATTTAACGGGGATCCCCCGCGGACACGGTTCTGGAACCCCCCGAGACACCACGGGACTTAGTGGGGATCCCCCTGGGACACGCGGAACCGGTCCCGGAACCACACGGGATTTAACGGGGATCCCCCTGGACACGCGGAACCGGTCCCGGAACCACACGGGATTTAACGGGGATCCCCCTGGGAGACGCGGAACCGGTCCCGAACCACACGGGATTTAACGGGGATCCCCCTGGACACGCGGAACCGGTTCCGGAACCCCCCCGGGACACACCGGACTTAACGGGGATCCCCAAACTGGTGCGGGGCACCCCCCCCGCCACTCCCGAACACCACCGCGCTTGGACGGGGGGGGGGGGCTCCAGGCTGGCCCTGCCCCCTCCCCTCAATTGTACTTAATTATTATTTTGTTAATCAAATAAAAGTGGGTTTTGTGCAGCCGCTGCCTCGGGGGGAGTTGGGAAGGGGTCGCTGTGACCCCTCCTCGGTCCGGGGGGGGGGGGTGGGGGGGGGACAGGGTTTGTTCGGGGGGTGAAATTCGGACCCCTTGGGGCCCCCCCTCCCCCCCCCCTCGGCCCTTCCTGCTTCAGAGTCCCGCCCGAGGAGGGGGGGGGGAAGGGACGGGAATATCCGGCACCTGCCGCGGGGGTGGGGGCACCCCCGGGAAACCCCCCGGGAAACCCCCCCGGGAAAACCCCCCCGGCCCCGGGACGCTCCCCGCGCGGGGGGGGCCGTGTGGGTGCCTGTTCCCCCCCCGCGCTGTGTCCCGTCCCCCCTCCCCGCTGTCCCCCCCCCCCCCCCACCCCGATTCCCGGGAAGAGCGAGACGGTCTCGATCCAAAATTCCTCTTTTTTTAATGGTTCTGGTTTTGGGGGACTTTTTTTTTCGGTTCGGGTTTGGTTTTGTCTTCTTCTTTTTTTTCTTTTTTTCTTTTTTTTTTCTTTCTTCTTTTTTTTTTTTTTTTTGCCTTTTTTTTTTTTTGTCTTTGATCTTTTTTTATTTCTGGTTTCGGTAACTCGGTTCATGCAATGGCGGCGGCCCCCGGTTCCGCCGCCTCCGTGCCTCGGACCGGGCGGGGGGGCCGGTGCCCGTTCCGGTGCCCGTTCCGGTGCCCGGTGCCCGTTCCCGGTGCCGGTGCCCGGTGCCCGTTCCCGGTGCCCGGTTCCCGGTGCCCGGTTCCCGTTCCCGGTGGCGGTACCCGGAGCCCATCCCGGAGCCTCCCCGGGCTCCGCTCCCGGCCCGGCGGCTCCTCCCGTGTTCCGGGCGTGGGGGAGCTTCGGGGGGTCCCGGGGAGGCTCGGACGGGGGGGGTGGTCCCCGGGGGCCGCCCCCCCCGCAGCGGCGCGGCGGCGGCGGCTCCTCCAGATGATAAAACTCATCCATAGCCCCGGGGGAGCGGGCGGGGGGCGGCGCGTTTCTGGGTGGCGACCCCCCCCCCCCCCCACCCGGCCGCGACACCTCGCGGTGCGTGTGCGCCCTGTCGCGATATGCCGGCTAGGTGCGCGCCCTGTCGCGACACTCATGGTGGGGAGGCGCCGCTAGCAGCAATCATCGTCCGTCTCGCTGTAAGGATCGCGGAGACCGGGCCGACCTTTCCCGGCGCCGTGACCCGGGTAATACCCGTTCGGCAGCCGCCGGCCGGGCCGGGGGGGCGACGGGCCGGCCCCTCCGGGAGTGCGGGGGGCTCGGGGGGCGCGTCCGTCGAGCGGCGTCGGCGGCGGCGGCGGCTCCGCCTCGCGGAGGGTCCCGCGGGGGGGTTCGGACCAGCGGGCGGCGGTGACGGGGCGGGCGGCGGCGGTGACGGGGCGGGGGTCGGCGGCGGGCGGCGGTGGGCGGCGGGGGCCGCGGGCGGGGGGCGGCGCGGCGGGCGGGGGGCGGCGGGCGGCGGGCGAGTAGGAGACGTGGGGTCGCGGCGTGGCGGGGGTCGGCGGGAGCTGGCGGCGGGCGCGGCGGGGAGTGCTGGTCCCCGACGTGGAGAGCACCGGGCTGCCGCTGACCGAGCTGCTGCCCTGCAGCGACAGCGACACGGGTGGCGGCGGGGGGGGGGACACGGAGAGGTGGGGAGGGGGCGACACGGGGACAACCGGAGAGCGGGGAGGGGTCACGGGGATACGGATATGGGGGGGGAAAAGGGGGGCCCGGGGGTGTCGCAGCCACGCGGCGGGGTGGGGGGGGGGACACACAGCCACGGGCCATGCAGGCACGGGGGGGCGGGGGGGGGGACAGAGGGGATACGGGGGTCGCAGGGAAAGCGGGGGCGCCGGGGTTCCCCCCCCCCCAAAGCACTCGCAAGGCAAAGCTCGGGGTCGGGGGTTGGGGGGAGCGGGGGCTGGAGAAGTTTGGAAGAGTCAGCCCGGGGGGGTGGGGGGGTCTGTACCCCAAATCTGGGGGTCTTGGGGAGGTTTATCCCCCCCTCTCACCTAGAGGGGAGGGGGGCTGGGGGTGAACCCCGATTGTTGTGTGGTTGGGGGGGGTCTGTCAGCCCCCAGGGACTGTCACCCCCCAATTCAGAGGTCTGGGGGAGGTCGGTGCTCTCTGAATCGGGGTGCTGAGGACCCCAGACCCATTTCAGAGCCGTCTACCCCACTCTTGTCAGGGCGGGAGGGGAGGCCTGTGCACCCCCAAACCTCAGCACAGGCTCTGTGCCCCCCCCCTCCCCAGACTATGGGGGAGCCCCCAAAACCAGCTGGGGGAGGGGGGGCAGAATCTGGGGTTCAGACCCCTGATTCAGGGGTGCACCCCAGAACGGGGGTGGGGGAGGGGTCTCTGCACCCCAATTTTGGTCTGGGGTCCTTCTGGGGAGGGGGGAAGTCCCCTGGGGAGGTAAATGAGAAGATGTGTGTGGGGGGGATCACCCCAAAACATCCAGGGAGGCAAAGCCGCCCCTCCTGTGGAGCCGCAGCCGGAATTTTTTTTTTTTTTTTTTGGGGGGGGGGGCGGGGGTTGGGGGGGGGCAGCTTCATTCCAAACTTTCCAGGGTGGCCGGAGCCTGGGGGGGCCGGAGCAGATTTTTGGGGGGCCCCGAGCCGCTTACCTGGGCCAACCCCTCGCCGTGAACAGCGCAGCCAAAAGCACAGCGATGGGGAAACAGAGAGGTGAATCAAGGCAGGGCCCCCCCACAAAAGCAGCCGAGGGGGGGGGGGCCCGGGGGGGCCAAGCGAAAGGGGGGAGGGGGGGCTCTGTGCGGGCAAGGGGAGGGGGGGGGGCGCGCGGGAGGGGCCGAGAGCAGGGAGGGGAGGGGGCTCGTCCGGAGGGGTCGAAGCGTCGCCGCCGCCGCCCCCCCCCCCCCCAAATCCCCCAGATCCCCGTGGGGGGGGGGGGGAAGGAGGGTCCCCCCATCGCCCCCACCCCCCAACACTGGGTGCTGCCCCTCCTTGCGGGGGGAGGGGCGGACCCCCGAGGAGGCTTGGCTGGACACGAGGGAGGGGGCTGGACCCCCCCAAAAAGTGAGGGCTGGACCCCCAAGGTGGGCACTGGAACACCCCCAAAGTTCCGAGGTGGGCAATGGACCCCCACCCCCGAGGGTGGGGGGCTGGACCCCCCCCCAGGTGGAGCGCTGAGGGGGCTCTGCTGGTGTAACTGGGAGGCCACCAGTACCGAACTGGGGCAGGCAGAACGGGCGGGGTGGAGGGGGGGGGCGCTGGGACTTCCCCCCCCCCCGACCCTGACAGACCCTCGGAGTGGTGGGGGGGAGGGGGGAGCATCCCACAGCCCCCCCCCCCAACCTTAGCAGCACCCATGGGCGCCCCGGGGACAGCGAGGGGGGGGGTGGTCTTTGGTTGTAGACACCGGGGGTGCAGCCCTTGTTTGCCCCCCCCCCACTTTGGCGGGGGGGGCGGGGGGGGTGGTCCTAGAGGCGGAGGGGGGGGGAGCGGAGGGGGGCACCCACCTGGCGGGGGGCCGCGTGTTCCCGGCCCTCGCTGGGGGAGCGGGACCAGCGGCGGTCCCGGGAGCGGGGCCGCCCGTAGTCGTGGCGCTCGGGGGGGGGGCACGCAGCGCTCGCGGTCCCCCCCGGCGCCCCCCCCGTGGTGGTGGTGGTGGTGGTGGTGGTGGTGGTGCCGGTGCCGCCGGTCCTTGGGGCCGCCCCCGCTCGGGGTCCCGCTCCTTGGGGGGGGCGTCCCCCGATTGCGTGGTGACACTCAGGTCCGTGCCCAGCCCTGGGGGGGGGACACACGGAGGGGTCAGCGGAGGTGACCAGGGGGACATTGAAGGACCCCGGGTGTCACCCCGGGCTGTGCAGGACTCGCGGTGACCCAGTGGACTCGGGGAGGGAGGGGACAGGAGATGGTGACATCGGTGGTCTCGGGCAGGAGACAAAGTCACCGCGCCACCACGCACCTGGGGTGGCCTTGGGGACACCCAGGACGGGGGGGCGGGGAAGGTGTCCCCACGCAGGGGACGCGGGGGGGTAAGGGGCGGGGGTCGCACCTGTGTCGCCGTCGGTGTAGCGGCTGAGGGAGCGCTCAGAGGCGCGGTGGCCGCGGTGGCCGCGGCGGGGGTGGTGGCCGCTGGCCGTCCTCGGCGGGGGGGGACCCGCTCCAGAGAGAAATCGTCCAGGCGGACGCCGCGGGCGCGGGAGTGGCCCAGCAGCGACGCCGCGCGCTTCATGGGGCTGGAGTCCGCGATGGTCTGCGGGACACCGGGGCCGGGGGGGTCACCGGGATGGGGTGGGGGCTCTGGGGGGGGATGTCTGAGCCGGGGGGCTCGGGGGGGGGGTCGCCTGGGTGGGGGGTCCAGAGGGAGGGTGCTTGGGGGGGTGGTCAGGGGGCTCTGAGGGGTGGGTTACCTGAGGGGGGAGGGGTTGGCGAGCTCCAGGGCGGGGTCACTTGAGTGGCCTGAGCCCTTCGGAGCTTCGGCTGCTCCAGATCCCTCCTGTCCGTCCATTATCCATCCATCCATCATCCATCCATTATCCATCCACCCATCCCTCCATCCATCCATCCCTCCATCCATCCATCCATCATCCATCTGTCCATTCGTCCATCCATCCATCCCTCCATCTCCATCCATCCATCCATCCATCCATCTGTCCATTCGTCCATCCATCCGTCCATCCATCCATCATCCATCATCCATCCATCATCCATCATCCATCCTCCATCCATCATCCATCATCCATCATCCATCCATCCCTCCATCCATCATCCATCCATCATCCATCCATCCATCCATCATCCATCATCCATCCATCATCCATCATCCATCCATCATCCATCCTCCATCATCCATCCATCATCCATCATCCATCCATCCATCATCCATCCATCCATCATCCATCCTCCATCATCCATCCATCATCCATCATCCATCATCCATCCATCATCCATCATCCATCCATCATCCATCCATCATCCATCCATCCATCATCCATCATCCATCATCCATCATCCATCATCCATCCATCATCCATCATCCATCCATCATCCATCATCCATCCATCATCCATCCATCCTCCATCATCCATCATCCATCATCCATCCATCATCCATCCATCATCCATCCATCATCCATCCATCATCCATCATCCATCCATCATCCATCATCCATCCATCATCCATCCATCCTCCATCATCCATCATCCATCATCCATCCATCCCTCCATCCATCATCCATCATCCATCATCCATCATCCATCATCCATCATCCATCCATCATCCATCATCCACCCCTTTTCTGGACACGACATCTGATCACTGTCCCCTCAGAGCTGTCCCTGCAGGGCTGTCCCCACAGCCCCCAGATCCATCCCCACACCCCCCACCCCCAGTGGTGCCGACCCACCGCACTCCCTGTCCCACCGCTGAGCTGGGAGGCACACGCTGTTGTCACCGTGTCCCCACTGCCATCATGTCCCCATTATCATCGTGTCCCCACTGCCATCATGTCTCCACTGTCACCGTATCCCCATTGCCATCATGTCCCCATTATCATCGTGTCCCCACTGCCATCATGTCCCCACTGTCACCATGTCCCCATTGCCATCATGTCCCCGTTGTCACCGTGTCCCCACGGTCACCGTGTCCCCATGTCACCGTGTCCCCCCGGGACAGATCCCCCCCCTCCCGCTGCTCTAAGCATTGAGCTGCTGACCCTGAGGGGGATCGGGGGGCACAGAGGGACAGCACGGGGTGGGGGCACAGGGACAGGGACAGGGACAGGGGGACAAGGACAGGGGCACTGCACCTCACTGCCGAGGGTGCAGGTGTCAGTGCAGGGGGGTGACACAGGTGGGACAGAGGGGCGGGGTCCAGTGGGGTGGGGGGGATTTGAGGAGGGGGGTGTGGGGGTCCTGGGGGTGTCTGGCAGAGGGGCTCTGCATGGGAGTGGGGGGGCAGGTCCAGGGAGCTCTGTGGGTTGAGGGGTTTCAGGGGTGGATGTGGGGGTGGAGGGGGGGTCCAAGGAAGGCTGTGGGGGTCGGGGGGGGGTCCGAGGGTCGGGGGGCTCTGGCGGGGGCGGGGGCTCGGAGGCCCCGCGGTACCTACACTGAGGTTATTGCCTCGGGGTCGGACCTTCCTCCGCTGCCAGAGCCGGCCCAGGCGGTGCCCGCGGAGCCGGAGGAGAGACAGAGAGCGCTGTGAACCCCGACCCGGGTGGGGAGGGTCCGGGGGGGCGCGGGGAAGGGGAGTGGGGGGCACGGGCAGGGTGGGGGGAGTGCAGAGCAGCCAAGCAGCGGCCAGGGAGGGGGCACTGGGGAGGGGGGGGAAGCAGCAGCAATGAGCAGAGCAGCCAGAGCGTCCCTGTCCCCCCGTGTCCCTGTCCCCAACCCGGCCATGCTGAGGCGCGGGGACACTCCAGAGCTGGCGGCAGCGAGGGTGGGGAGCCCCCCACCCCCGGACCCCCAAATTGAGCTGGAACAGCCTCGGCTCTGCGCTGGGGGCCACTGGGCCACCCCCCGTGTGGCCCCCCACCCCCAAAAGCCCCCTGCTGCCATGCTCATGCCCCCCCCCCCCACCTCGAGACCCCCAGCCCAGCGCTGCAGCCATGGCAGGGGACACAGGACACTGCCAGGGGACACCGCAGCTGTCCTGGCCCCGCCCAAAACCACCCCCTCCCCACCATTAAAGCTGCGGGGTCGGGGGGGGGGGCGATGCCAGCCTGGGGACGGTCCCCTGGGTGTCCTCGGGGTGACATCCAAGGGGTGTCCCCCTCACCTGGGTGTCGGCGGGCAGCCGGGGCATGGAGGCGGCGCGGCCGTGCCCCTCCATGGCAGGTAGTCACTGTCCGAGTGGCCGTCTTGGGCATCTCCCGCATCTCCACCAGCTGCGGCAGCGGGGAAACTGAGGCACGGCGGAGGGACCACCCCCCGCCACGCCCCGGGCACAGCGGGGGGACATGAGGATGAGGGTGATGGTGACAATGACATGTGTGTGGCCCAGGGGGTGTGGCACCGGCGCTCACCTGGGAGTTGGGGCGGCTGTTGGGGACGTCGTCGGGGTGTCCCCGCTCGGGGCTCCAGGTGCCGGTCCTCTGGAACATCTCCTGGGCGCGCTGGGTGACCCAGGACTGGCTCTCCTTCATGTCCCCATCCCGCGTGGCCCTGGGGGGACAGCGGCGCTCAGAGCACCGGGTGGCACCGCGGGGAGCACCGGGTGGCGCTGGGTGGCACAGGGTGGCACTTACGGCTCCGCCGCGGGCGCCGCGTCGGCCCCGGGGGCCCCTCCTGGGTGGGGGACGGTGGCTCCATGCGCTGGAACATCAGCGGCGTCCGGTTCTGTGGGGACACGGGCGGCTGGACATGGGGACACTGGGACACCTGGGGCACTGGGAAACCCGGACACCAGGACACCAGGACATCTGGACACCAGGACACCTGGACACCAGGACACCTGGACACCGGGACACGGGGACACCTGGGGCACTGGGAAACCCAGACACCGGGACATGGGGACACCTGGACACCAGGACACTGGGACACCGGGAAACCCAGACACTGGGACATGGGGACATGGGGACATGGGACACTGGGACACAGGACACCGGGACACAGGGACACTTGGGGCACTGGGAAACCCAGACACCAGGACATGGGGACATGGGGACACGGGGACACGGGGATACCTGGACACCGGGACACGGGGATTCTGGAACACCAGGACACGGGGACACCGGGACACCCAGACACCGGGACACTGAGATACCTGGACACTGGGAAACCCAGACACCAGGACACCAGGACACTGGGACATGGGGACATGGGGACACTGGGACACCAGGACACCAGGACGCTGGGACACTGAGACACCCGTACACTGGGAAACCCAGACACCAGGACACCAGGACATGGGGACACTAGGACACCGGGACACAAGGATTCTGGAACGCCAGGACACAGGGACACCCTGACACCGGGACACTGGGACACCTGGGACACTGGGAAACCCAGACACCAGGACATGGGGACACTGGGACACCAGGACACCGGGACGCTGGGACATGGGGATTCTGGAACAACAAGACACGGGGACACCAAGACACAGGGACATCAGACACCAGGACACCGGGACACCGGGATTCTGGAGCACCAGGACACGGGAGACTGAGACACCGGGACACCGGGACATGGGGACACTGGGACACCAGGACACCGGGACACCAGGACACCCAGACACCGGGACACTGAGATACCCGGACACCGGGAAACCCGGACAACAGGACACCAGGACATGGGGATTCTGGAACACCAGGACACTGGGACACTGGGACACGGGGACACCGGGAGGGGACGTGGCTGGGATGGTCAGGGAAGGGATGCAGATGCGAGGGCAGGACAGGATTGGGATGGGGACACCGGAGGTGGCAGAAGAGAGGACGGCGCCAGGCTGGGCCCTTGGGGGCTGTGGGGTGGCGGCGGGGACACTGCGGGGTGACAGGGAGGGGGACAGTGGCGGGTGTCCCACCTGCTCCTCGCGCATGGCCTGCAGCTTCTTGGCCTTGCTCTGCCGGTAATACTCCATGATCATCATGGCGGCGTAGATCTTCCCCACCGTCAGGTCGGTGGCTGCGGGACACGGGTCAGTGGGACAGCGCGGGGACAGGGACAGGATGGGGAGGGGACGGGGACGGTCCCTTACACTTGTGCGGGGTGACAAGCAGGTCCAGGTTTTTGGGGGACAGGTTGGGCCAGATGGCGATCATCTCCTTGCGCAGCTCGGCGTCCATCTGCTGCTTGTCGGCCCCGCCTGCGGGGGACACGCGGGTGACACGGGTGGCTCTGGGTCCTCGGGGTGACCCGTGTCCCCCCTGTGTCCCCCCCCCACACCCTCCATGTCCCCCCGTGTCCTCATGTCCCCTTGTGCTGCTCAGATTTCCCTAGCTCGTGTCCCCGGGTGTCCCCCGTGTGCCCATGTCTCCTGTTCCTCCATGTCCCCTGGTGTCCCATATGTCCCATGTCCCCACGTCCCCATATCCCCATGCCCCCATGTCCCATGTCCCACATCCCCATGTCCCGTGTCCCCATGTCTCTTCTGTTCCCCCTGTCCCCACATCCCCATGTCCTCTGAGTCCCTCCATGTCCCCCCATGTCCCCACGTCCCCCATATCCTCGTGTCCCCATGTCCCTTGTCCCTATATCCCCATGTCCCCATGCCCCCACATCCCCCCTTTTCCCCATGTTCCCTTGTCCCTATGTCCACATGTCCCTGCGTCCTTGTGTCCGTGTTTCCCTGTGTCCCCATGTCCTCATGTCCCCCATGTCCCCTTGCCCCGTGTCCCGTGTCCCCATATCCCCATATCCTCATATCCCCATGTCCCCCTGTGTCCCCGTGTCCCCCTGTCCTTGTCTGCCATGTCCCCCTGTCCCCATGTCCCATGTCCCCACGTCCTCCTTTGTCCCTCCGTGTTCCCATATAGCCGTGTCCCCACGTCCCCACGTCCCCATGTCCCCCGTGTCCCTATGTCACCATATCCCCCCATGTCCCCATATCCCCCACATCCCCCACATCCCCATATCCCCCCATATCCCCCCATATCCCCATGTCCCCATATCCCCACGTCCCCCTGTGTCCCCATGCCCCCCTGTCCTTGTCTGCCATGTCCCCCTGTCCCCATGTCCCCATGTCCCCACGTCCTCCTTTGTCCCCCCATGTTCCCATATAGCCATGTCCCCATATCCCCATATCCCCCATATCCCCATATCCCCCATGTCCCCCACATCCCCATGTCCTCATATCCCACATCCCCCTTTGTCCCCCTGTGTCCCCGTGTCCCCCTGTCCTTGTCTGCATGTCCCCCTGTCCCCACACCCCCATGTC
>JAJNNQ010000503.1:0-35175 GCA_027886175.1 Phylloscopus collybita
TCCCCGCAATCCCCTCCCAGTCCCCCCCAGTCCCCGCAATCCCCTCCCAGTCCCTCCAATCCCCCCCCAGTCCCCCCCAGTCCCCCCCAATCCCCTCCCAGTCCCCCCCAGTCCCCCCCAATCCCCTCCCAGTCCCCCCCAGTCGCTCCCAGTCGGTTCCCAATCCCCTCCCAATCCCCTCCCAGTCTGTCCCAGTCCCCCCCAGTCCCCCCCCGGTGCCGTTACCGGCGCGCCGCCGGTCCCTGCTGACGCTGCGCTGGTCTCGGTTGCGCCGATCCCGGGAGCGGCTGCGGCGTTTGCGGTCCCGGCTGCGGGAGCGGCTGTGCGAGCGCTTCCGGTGCCGGTTCTCTTTATCCCGCTCTGAAAACGGATAAAAACCACCCAAAATTACCAAAATTATCCTAAATCATCCCAAAATCACCCAAAATCTGCCCCAAAATCACCCCGAACCCGCCCGGTCCCGGCTGCGGGAGCGGCTGTGCGAGCGCTTCCAGTGCCGGTTCTCTTTATCCCGCTCTAAAAACGGATAAAAACCACCCCAAAATTATCCTAAATCATCCCAAAATCACCCAAAATCCACCCCAAAATCACCCCGAACCCGCCCGGTCCTAAATCATCCAAAATCATCCAAAACTGCCCCAAAATCACCCCAAACTGCCCCAAAATCACCCAAAATCACCTAAAATCACCCCAAACTGCCCCAAAACCACCTAAAATCACCCCAAACTGCCCCAAAATCACCCAAAATCACCCCAAACTGCCCCAAAATCACCCAAAATCCGCCCCAAACTGCCCCAAAATCACCCAAAATCCGCCCCAAACTGCCCTAAAATCACCCAAATCCACCCCAAACTGCCTCAAAATCACCCAAAATCCGCCCCAAACTGCCCTAAAATCACCCAAATCCACCCCAAACTGCCTCAAAATCACCCAAAATCCGCCCCAAACTGCCCCAAAATCACCCAAATCCACCCCAAACTGCCTCAAAATCACCCCAAACTGCCCCAAAATGCCCCAAATCCACCCCGAACTGCCCCAAAATCCGCCCCAAAATCACCCAATACTGCCCCCAAAATCACCTAAAATCACCCCAAACTGCCCCAAAATCACCCCAAATCCGCCCCAAACTGCCCCCAAATCACCCAAAATCACCCCAAAACTGCCCCAAAATCACTCCAAACTGCCCCAAAATCACCCCAAACTGCCCCAAAATCACCAAAAACTGCCCGAAATCACCAAAACTGCCCCAAACTGCCCGGAAATCACCCCAAAATCACCCCAAAACCTGGCAAATTCACCCCAAAATGACCCAAATTCAGCCAAATTCACCCCGAAATGACCCAAATTCGGCCAAATTCACCCCGAAATTGGCCAAATTCACCCCGAAATGACCCAAATTTGGCCAAATTCACCCCGAAATTGTCCAAATTCCTTCAGAAATGACCCAAATTCAGCCAAATTCACCCCGAAATTGTCCAAATTCGGCCAAATTCACCCCGAAATTGTCCAAATTCACCCAAAATGACCCAAATTCGGCCAAATTCACCCCGAAATTGTCCAAATTCACCCAAAATGACCCAAATTCGGCCAAATTCACCCCGAAATTATCCAAATTCACCCCAAAATGACCCAAATTCCGTCAAATTCACCCCGAAATAACCCATATTCGGTCAAATTCACCCCGAAATTGTCCAAATTCACCCCGAAATGACCCCAAATTCCGTCAAATTCACCCCCAAAATTGTCCAAATTCACCCGAAATGACCCAAATTCACCCCAAAATGACCCAAATTCGGCCAAATTCACCCCGAACTTGTCCAAATTCACCCAAAATTACCCAAATTCACCCCGAAATGACCCAAATTCACCCAAAATGACCCAAATTCAGCCAAATTCACCCCGAAATGACCCAAATTTGGCCAAATTCACCCCGAAATGACCCAAACTTGGCCAAATTCACCCCGAAATTTTCCAAATTCACCCCGAAATGACCCAAATTCGGCCAAATTCACCCTGAAATTGTCCAAATTCACCCCGAAATTATCCAAATTCACCCCAAAATGACCCAAATTCGGCCAAATTCACCCCAAAATTGTCCAAATTTATTCAGAAATGACCCAAATTCGGCCAAATTCACCCTGAAATGACCCAAATTCACCCCAAAATGACCCAAATTCACCCCCAAAAATGACCCAAATTCGGCCAAATTCACCCCGAAATTGTCCAAATTCACCCCAAAATGACCCAAATTTGGCCAAATTCACCCCAAAATTGTCCAAATTCCTTCAGAAATGACCCCAAATTCCGTCAAATTCACCCCGAAATGACCCAAATTCAGCCAAATTCACCCCAAAATTGTCCAAATTCACCCCGAAATGACCCAAATTCACCCCAAAACCGGGATAAATTCCTTTTTTGGAGGGATTTTGGGGTGATTTTGAGGGGAATTTTGGGTTTTTTGGGGGGTGATTTTGAGGAAAATTTAAGGAGATTTTGAGGATAATTCTGAGTGGATTTCGGGCTGATTTTGGGGAAATTTTGAGGAAATTTTGGGCTGATTTTGGGGATAATTCTGAGTGGATTTCAGGCTGATTTTGGGGAAATTTTGAGGAAATTTTGGGCTGATTTTGGGGATAATTCTGAGGGGATTTCGGATTTTTTTGGGGCTGATTTTGGGGATAATTCTGAGGCGATTTTGGGGTTTTTTGGGGGCTGATTTTGAGGATAATTCTGAGGGGATTTTGGGTTAATTTTGTGCTGATTTTGAGGATAATTCTGAGGGGATTTTGAGGCTTTTTTTGGGGCTGATTTTGGGGATAATTCTGAGGGGATTTTGAGGTTTTTAGGGGCTGATTTTGGGGATAATTCTGAGGCGATTTTGGAGCTGATTTCGGGGATAATTCTGAGGGGATTTCGGGTTTTTTTGGGGCTGATTTTGGGGATAATTCTGAGGGGATTTTGTGCTGATTTCGGGGATAATTCTGAGGCGATTTCAGGTTAATTTTGTGCTGATTTTGAGGATAATTCTGAGGCGATTTTGGGGCTGATTTCGGGGCTGATTCTGAGGGCATTTCCCATTAATTTTGTGCTGATTTTGGGGATAATTCTGAAGCGATTTTGGGGGGCTGATTTCGGGGGTGATTCTGAGGCGATTTTGTGCTGATTTCGGGGACAATTCTGAGGCGATTTCACCTTAATCTCGGATTAATTTTGTGCCGATTTCGAGGATAACTCTGAGAATATCCCGAATTAATTTCGGGGATAAATTCTGAGGGGGCTCCCGGGCCTGATCCCGGCCCGCTTTCCCCGCTTCTCTCCCGCCGCCCCCTCAGAGCGAATTCACCCCTGAGGCGATTCCCGCGCTTTTTATCTCTGAGGGGAGGGGGGGGGGGGGGGGGGGTCCCCGTCTGAGGGGATGAGGGGGGGGGGGGGCGGGGCCGCCGCCGCTACCTTGCTTGTTCTCGTTCAGCTGCCGCTCGAACTCGTCGAAGTCGGACATGGCGGCGGGCACGGAGCCCAGCTCCCGGAACCCTCCCGGTGCCTCCCGGCCCCTCCCGGTGCTTCCCGTTCCCTCCGGGCTCCGCTCAGGCCGCGGCGCCTCCGTCCGCGCTCGGCCGCGCTCCGCCACTTCCGGCCGCCCTCCGCCACTTCCGCCGACGCGCTCGGCTCTTTCCGCCGCCTTCCCGTCGGCCCTTCGCGCCTTTCCGTCAACGCTCGTGTCTTCCCGTCAGCCCTTCGCCTCTTTCCGCCGCCGCTCGGCTCTTTCCGCCGACGCTCGGCTCTTTCCGCCGCTTTCCGGCGCCGTTCGGCGCTTTCCGCCCGCGCTCGGAGCTTTCCGTGCCCGTCCTTCGCCTTCCGAAGTTGGCGGCGTTCCGGGCAAGCCCCGGGGACTTTCCCGGTTGGCGTTCGGGGCGCTTTGAAGCCGCTTTCCGTCACTTTTCGCTCCTCTTCGGCCCCTCTCACGCTGCTCCCCTGCGTCACTTCCGCCGGGGCACGCTCGGTTTCCGGCGGCCTGCGCCGGTAAAACCGGGCCCGCTCGGCCACGCCCCACTCCCGTTAAAACCCGCCTTTTTCTCTGTTGGCCACGCCCCTTTCCCCCTCACGGCCGCTTTTGGCGGGAAGCGAGCGCCCCCTGCCGGCCACGTGGGGGAACACCGGGCGGGAGTTCTCGCGCGATTCGTGCCCAAATCTCGCGGGATTTGCCGCCGCTCGCGCTCCGCTTTTCGGGGCGATTTTTGATTTTTTTTCCCCCGGATTTCTCGGGAATTTCCTCATTTCCCGGGAATTTCCCCATTTCCCCTGGTTTTCCCCATTTTTCCCCGGTTTTTCCCCATTTTTCCCCGGTTTTTCCCCATTTTTTTCCCGGTTTTTCCCCATTTTTCCCCGGTTTTTCCCCATTTTCCCCGGTTTTTCCCCATTTTCCCCGGTTTTTCCCCATTTCCCGGTTTTTTCCCCATTTTTCCCCGATCTTTCCCCATTTTCCCCCGGGTTTTTTTCCCATTTTCCCCGTTTTTTTCCCCATTTTCCCATTTTTCCCATTTTCCCCGGTTTTTCCCCATTTTCCCCATTTTCTCCCCATTTTCCCCATTTTTCCCCGTTTTTTCCCGATTTTTCCCGATTTTTCCCCATTTTTCCCATTTTTCCCCATTTTTTCCCCATTTTCCCCGGTTTTTCCTCATTTCCCCAGTTTTTCCCCCATTTTTCCCATTTTCCCCCATTTTCCCCCCATTTTTTCCCATTTTTTCCTGTTTTTTCCCCATTTTTTTCCCCATTTTTTCCCCATTTCTTCCCCATTTTCCCCGGTTTTTCCCCATTTTCCCCGTTTTTTCCCCCATTTTCCCGGCTTTTCCCCATTTTTCCCTGGTTTTTTCCCATTTTCCCCCATTTTTTCCCATTTTCCCCCCATTTTCCTCGATTTTTCCCCGATTTTTCCCATTTTTCCCCCATTTTCCTCGATTTTTCCCCATTTTTTCCCATTTTCCCCCATTTTCCCTCAAAACCCCGGGGCTCCCGGGGCTGATTCTGAGGGAAAAAACGGGGAAAAATCGGATAAAATGGGAAAAACAGAAGAAAATTGTAAAAAAAATTGGAAAATGAGAATAAAAATGGGGAAAAACGGCAAGAAAATGGAAAAAAAACCGTCAGGAAATGGGGAAAAAGAGGAGAAAATGGGGGAAAAAAAATGGGAAAATGGGGAGGAAACGGCGAGAAAATGGGGGGGAAAGGAGGGGAAATGGAAAAAAAATGGGGAAAAATGGGGAAAATGGGAAAAAACCCCAAGAAATTGGAAAAAAATGGGGAAAAACCCAAGAAAAATGGAAAAAAATTGGGAAGATGGGGAAAAAAAACCAATAAAATGGAAAAATGGGGAAAACCCCCAAGAAAATGGAAAAAAATGGGGGAAAATACCCCAAGAAAATGGAAAAAAAGGGGGAAAATCCCCAAGAAAATGGGAAAAATCAGAAAAAAAACCCCAAGAAAAATGGAAAAAATTGGGGAAATCCTAAGAAAACGAAAAAAATGGGAAAAAAACCCAAGAAAAATGGAGAAAAGGGGGAAAACGACAAGAAAATGAAAAAAAAATTGGGGAAAATGGGAAAAAAAACCCCAAGAAATGGAAAAATGGGGGAAATGGGGAAAAAACCCCAAGAAAAAATGGAAAAAATGGGGAAAAATCCCCAAGAAAATGGGGAAAAATTGGGAAGAAAACCCAAGAAAATGGGAAAAATGGGGAAAAAACCCCCAAGAAATGGAAAAATGGGGAAAATGGGAAAAAAAACCCCAAGAAAAATGGAAAAAATGGGGAAAACCCCCCCAGAAAAATGGAAAAAAAAATGGGGAAAATGGGGAAAATACCCCAAGAAAATGGGAAAAAATGGGAAAAATGGGAAAAAAACCCTAGAAAATGGAAAAATGGGGAAAATCCTAAGAAAACAGAAAAAATGGGAAAAAAACCCCCAAGAGAAATGGGAAAAAGGGGGAAAACGACAAGAAAATGAAAAAAATTTGGGGAAAATGGGAAAAAAAAAAACCCCAAGAAATGGAAAAATGGGGAAAACCCCCCAAGAAAATGGAAAAAAATTCGGAAAATGGGAAAAAAACCCCAAGAAAAATGGGAAAAAAATGGGGAAAATCCTAAGAAAACGGAAAAATGGGAAAAAAAAACCCCAAGAAAAATGGAAAAAATTGGGAAAATGGGGAAAAACCCAAAAAAATGGAAAAAAAATGGGGAAAAAACCCCAAGAAAATGGAAAAAAAAATCGGAAAATGGGGAAAATACCCCAAGAAAATGGAAAAAAATGGGGAAAAAAACCCCAAGAAAATGGAAAAAAAAATCGGAAAATGGGGAAAATAACCCAAGAAAATGGAAAAAAAAAATCGGAAAATGGGGAAAATACCCCAAAAAAGGGAAAAATGGGGAAAAATGCAAGAAAACCGGAAAAAAAAATTGGAATAGTTACAAGAAAAATAGAAAAAATCCGAGAAAATGGGGAAAAATGGTGGGAAACGGAGAAAATTTGGGAAAAAAAAAAACGAAAAAAAATGAAAAAAAATCCCAAAATCCCAAAAGGGGGAGAAACCCCCTCCCCTCCCCCCACCCCCCGGGGCCGGATTTTGGGGGGGGGAATTTTTGGGAGTGGGGGGGGAGGGGTCGGAACTTTGGGGCGCGCGCGCGGCGTTTCCGGCCGGAGGCGGAAAGCTGCGACACCGCCCCTCCCCCCACCCCTTTAACCACGACCCCTCCCCCATCCGGGAGCGCCCCTCCCCCCATCCGGGGCCATGAAGGGCCCGAGGGGGCCCGGGAGGTACCGGGATTGGGGGGAGGGGGCACCGGGAACCGGGTGGGGGGAGGGGCGGAGCTCGGGGGGTCCCCTCCCCCCACCCGAGCTCGGTCCCCCCGCGCCCGTGGGAACCGCGCCCCTCCCCCCCCCAGCCCGCGGCGGGAGCCCCCAAAAATTGCCCCTCCCCCACTCCTGGGACCCCCAAACCGGGACCCCCCAAATCTGCCCCTCCCCCACTCCTGGGACCCCCCAAACCGGGACCCCCCAAATCTGCCCCTCCCCCACTGCCGGGACCCCAAACCGGGACCCCCCCAAATCTGCCCCTCCCCCACTCCTGGGACCCCCCAAAATCTGCCCCTCCCCCACTCCCCGGACCCCCAAATCTGCCCTCCCCCACTCCCGGGACCCCCAAACCGGGACCCCCCAAATCTGCCCCTCCCCCCACTCCTGGGACCCCCAAATCCCACCCCACCCCCCACCCCTGGGACCCCTCCCCAGCCCCTCCCCCACTCCTGGGACCCCCAAATTCCCGCCCCACCCCCCCCTGGGACCCCCAAAATCCTGCCCCGCCCCCACTCCTGTGACCCCCAAACCGGGACCCCCAAAATCTGCCCCACCCCCACCCCTGAGACCCCCAAATTCCCGCCCCTCCCCCACCCCTGGGACCCCGCCCCCACTAAGACCCAGACCCCCCAAATCTGCCCCTCCCCCACTCCTGGGACCCCAAATTCCCGCCCCACCCCCACCCCTGAGACTCCTCCCCACAGCCCCTCCCCCATTCCTGGGACCCCCAAATTCCTGCCCCACCCCCACTCCTAAGACCCCGCCCCCACTAAGACCCGGACCCCCCAAATTTGCCCCTCCCCCACTCCTGGGACCCCCAAATTTGCCCCACCCCCCACCCCTGGGACCCCCACAGCCCCTCCCCCACTCCTGGGACCCCCAAAACCCCGCCCCACCCCCACCCCTGAGACCCCTCCCCAGCCCCTCCCCCACTCCTGGGACCCCCAAATTCCTGCCCCACCCCCCCCGGGACCCCCAAAATCCTGCCCCGCCCCCACTCCTGTGACCCCCAAACCGGGACCCCCAAAATCCTGCCCCTCCCCCACTCCTGAGACCCCCCCTCCCCAGCCCCTCCCCCATCCCTGGGACCCCGCCCCCACTAAGACCCGGACCCCCAAATTTGCCCCACCCCCACTGCTGGGACCCCCAAATTTGCCCCATCCCCACCCCTGAGACCCCTCCCCAGCCCCACCCCCACCCCTGGGACCCCCAAAACCCCGCCCCGCCCCCACTGCTGGGACCTCAGACCCCCCAAATCTGCCCCACCCCCCCCACAGGACCCCCAAATTCCCTCCCCTCCCCCACTCCCGGGACCCCCAAAATCCTGCCCTGCCCCCACTCCTGCCCCCCCCCCCCCCAGCCCCTCTTCCATTGCTGGGACCCCAAAATCCCACCCCATCCCTGGGACTACCCCCCCCCCAGACCCAGACCCCCAAATCTGCCCCTCCCCCACTCCTGAGACCCCCAAACCGGACCCCCACAGCCCCTCCCCCACCCCTGACCCCCCTCCCCAGCCCCTCCCCCACCCCTGGGACCCCTAAACCGGGACCCCCAAATCTGCCCCCCCCCCCCCCCCCTCGGGACCCCCAAAATTCCGGCCCACCCCCACTCCTGAGACCCCTTAAACCGGGACCCCCAAAATCTGCCCCTCCCCCACCCCTGACCCCCCCCCTCCCCAGCCCCTCCCCCATCCCTGGGACCCCGCCCCCACTAAGACCCAGACCCCCCAAATCTGCCCCTCCCCCACTCCCGGGACCCCCAAAACTCCACCCCCACCCCTGAGACCCCTCCCCAGCCCCACCCCCCCCCCCCCCCAAACCCAGACCCCCAAATCTGCCCCTCCCCCACCCCAAGACCCCCAAATTCCCGCCCCACCCCCCACAGCCCCTCCCCCATCCCTGCTGACCCCTCCCCCCCCCTCTCTCTCTCTCTCCGCAGGGCCCCGCCCCCCTCTTCCCCCCCTCCCCCCCCCCGCGGGGGCGGGGCTCTCTACCTGTTGATTGACAGCCAGGGGCTGCCCTACACCGCCCTGGTCAGCGGAGACCCCGCCCCTTCCTCCCCTCCCCCACCCCGCCGAGAGGTGGGGGAGGGGCGCCGGCCGGTGGGGGAGGGGGAGCGGCGGGAGGAGGTGGGGGAGGGGCGGCCCCGCTTCGCCTGCCCCCACTGTGGGCGGGGCTTCGCTTACCTGTCCTACCTGCGGCGCCACAGCATCGCCCACTCGGGCGCCAAACCTCACCTGTGCCGCGCCTGCGGGAAGGGCTTCAAACGCGCCTCGCACCTGCGGCGGCACCGCGGCACGCACCGGGGAACGGGAATGGGATCGGGAACGGGAACGGGATCGGGAACGGGAACGGGAATGGAACCGGGAACGGGAACGGAACCGGGAATGGGAATGGAACCGGAACCGGGAACGGGAATGGAACCGGGAACGGGAACGGGCAGGGACACCGAGCACCTGCGGCGGCACCGGGGGACACACCGGGGAACGGGAACGGGAACGGGAACGGGAACGGGAACGGGGAAACCGGGAATGGGAACGGGAATGGGATCGGGAATGGAACCGGGAACGGGAATGGGAACGGGGGAACCGGAACCGGGAACGGGAATGGAACCGGGAACGGGAGCGGAACCGGGAATGGGAACGGGCAGGGATACCGAGCACCTGCGGCGGCACCGCGGCACGCACCGGGGACCGGGAATGGAACCGGGAATAGGATCGGGAATGGAACCGGGAATGGGAATGGGAACGGAACCGGGAATGGGGGAACCGGGAACGGGCAGGGACACCGAGCACCTGCGGCGGCACCGGGGGATACACCGGGGACCGGGAATGGGAACGGGAACGGGAATGGGAATGGGAATGGGAACAGAACCCGGAATGGAATCGGGAATGGGAATGGAACCGGGAATGGAACCGGAACCGGGAACGGGAATGGAACCAGGAATGGAACCGGGAATGGGAACGGGAATGGGAACGGGAATGGAACCGGGACTGGGATCGGAACCGGGCAGGGACACCGAGCACCTGCGGCGGCACCAGGGGATACACCGGGGAACGGGAACGGGAACGGGATCGGGAATGGGATCGGGAACGGGAATGGGAATGGAACCGGGAATGGGATCGGGAACGGGATCGGAACCGGGAACGGGATCGGAACCGGGAACGGAACCGGGAATGGGAACGGGCAGGGACACCGAGCACCTGCGGCGGCACCGCGGCACGCACCGGGGACCGGGAATGGAACCGGAACCGGGACTGGGACCAGAACCGGGACTGGGGGAACCGGAACCGGGAATGGGGGAACCAGGAACGGAACTGGGAACGGGACCGGGACCGGGCAGGGACACCGAGCACCTGCGGCGGCACCGGGGGACGCACCGGGGACCGGGAACGGGAATGGGAATGGAACCGGGAATGGAACCAGGAATGGGAATGGGCAGGGACACCGAGCACCTGCAGCGGCACTGGGGGACACACCGGGAACCGGGAACGGAACCGGGAACGGAACCAGGAACAGAACCGGGACTGGGACCGGGGAGGGACAGGGACACCGAGCACCTGCGGCGGCACCGTGGGACACACTGGGAACCGGCACTGGGGGAACCGGGACCGGAACCGGGACTGGGACCGGGGTGGGAACCGGGCAGGGACACCGAGCACCTGCGGCGGCACCGCGGGATACACCGGGAACCGGCACCGGGAACGGAACCGGGACTGGGGGAACCGGGCAGGGACAGGGACGGGAACACCGGGTGGCACCGCGGCACGCACCGGGAACCGGGACTGGGGGAACCGGGATCAGGGGGGGAACTGGGACCGGGACCGGGGGGGGACAGAGAGCACCTGCAGCACCTGCGGCGGCACCGGGGCACCCACCGGGAACCAGAACCTGGGGGGGAACCGGGCAGGGACAGGGACGGAGACACCGGGCGGCACCGGGAACCGGGAGGGGCCAGGGAAGGGGAGCGGGAATGGGAACAGAACACGGACACCGGGCAGGACCTGCAGGGACACCGGGGGATGCACCAGGAACGGGGAGGGGACGGGGACAGCGGGGACAGAGCGATGGACACCTCCTGAGCCTGGGGACACCAGGGGGACACGTCCAGTGCTTGGGGACAGTGGGGACAGCAGGGACAGAGTGATGGACACCTCCTGAGCCTGGGGACACCACGGGGACACGTCCAGTGCTTGGGGACAGCAGGGACAGCAGGGACAGAGTGATGGACACCTCCTGAGCCAGGGGACAGTGGGGACACGTCCTGAGCCTGGGGACAGCAGGGACACCGTCCAATGCTTGGGGACAGCAGGGACAGCGGGGACAGACTGATGGACACCTCCTGAGCCAGGGGACACCATGGGGACACGTCCTGAACCAAGGGACACGTCCTGGACTGAGGGACATCTGAGCCAGGGGACACCATGGGGACACCGTCCAGTGCTTGGGGACAGCCAGGACACGTCCTGAACTGATGGACACCTCCTGAGCCAGGGGACACCACGGGGACACGTCCAGTGCTTGGGGACATTGGGGACACATCCTGAACCAAGGGACACGTCCTGGACTGAGGGACACCTGAGCCAGAGGACATCAGGGGGACACGTCCAGTGCTTGGGGACAGCGTGGTGACACCTCCCGAACCGATGGGACAGCGCGGGGACACTTCCTGAACTGATGGACACCTGAGCCAGGGGACAGCAGGAACGTGTCCAGCGCTTGGGGACACAACAGGGACACGTCCAGTGCTTGGGGACAGCGGGGTCACGTCGTGAACTGATGGACAGCGTGGGGTCACGGCCTGAGCTGGGGACACCACGGGGACACGTCCAGCGCTTGGGGACAGACTGATGGACACCTCTTGAGCCTGGGGACACCAGGGGGACGTGTCCAGTGCTTGGGGACAGTGTGGTGACACCTCCCAAACCGATGGGACAGCGTGGGGACACTTCCTGAACCGATGGACACCACAGGGACGTGTCCTGAGCCAGGGACACCACAGGGACACGTCCAGTGCTTGGAGACAGTGTGGGGACAGCGGGGACACGTCATGAACTGATGGACACCTGAGCCTGGGGACAGCAGGGATGTGTCCAACGCTTGGGGACAGCGGGGACAGACTGATGGACACCTCCTGAGCTGGGGACACCTCAGGGACGTGTCCTGAGCCAGGGGACAGCGGGGACACGTCCTGAACCAAGGGACACGTCCTGGACTGAGGGACACCTGAGCCTGGGGACACCACAGGGACACGTCCAGTGCTTGGGGACAGCGTGGGACAGCGGGGACACGTCCTGAACTGATGGACACCTCAGGGACGTGTCCTGAGCCTGGGGACACCACGGGGACACATCCAGTGCTTGGGGACAGCTGGGACACGTCATGAACCAAGGGACACGTCCTGGACTGAGGGACATCTGAGCCTGGGGACAGCAGGAACGTGTCCAGCGCTTGGGGACAGCAGGGACAGACTGATGGACACCTCCTGAACTGATGGACACCACAGGGACGTGTCCTGAGCCTGGGGACATCACGGGGACACGTCCAGTGCTTGGGGACAGCCAGGACACGTCCTGAACTGATGGACACCTCCTGAGCCAGGGGACACCACGGGGACACGTCCAGTGCTTGGGGACAGCGGGGACAGACTGATGGACACCTCCTGAGCCAGGGGACACCATGGGGACACGTCCAGTGCTTGGGGACAGCGGGGACAGATCGTGAACCGATGGACACCTCCTGAGCTGGGGACACCACAGGGACGTGTCCTGAGCCTGGGGACACCAGGGGGACACCGTCCAGTGCTTGGGGACAGACTGATGGACACCTCCTGAGCCTGGGGACACCACGGGGACACGTCCAGTGCTTGGGGACAGCGTGGGGACAGCGGGGACATGTCCTGGACTGATGGACACCTGAGCCAGGGGACAGCAGGGACGTGTCCAGCGCTTGGGGACAGCAGGGACAGAGTGATGGACACCTCCTGAGCCTGGGGACAGTGGGGACACGTCCTGAGCCTGGGGACACCACAGGGACGTGTCCTGAGCCAGGGGACACCATGGGGACACCGTCCAGTGCTTGGGGACAGACTGATGGACACCTCCTGAGCCAGGGGACACCAGGGGGACACGTCCAGCGCTTGGGGACAGTGTGGGACATGTCCTGAACCAAGGGACACGTTCTGGACTGAGGGACATCTGAGCCAGGGGACAGCAGGGACGTGTCCTGAGCCAGGGGACACAACAGGGACACGTCCAGTGCTTGGGGACAGCGGGGTCACGTCGTGAACTGATGGACAGCGTGGGGTCACGGCCTGAGCTGGGGACACCACGGGGACACGTCCAGCGCTTGGGGACAGCAGGGACATGTCCTGAACCAAGGGACACGTCCTGGACTGAGGGACACCTGAGCCTGGGGACAGCAGGGACACCGTCCAGCGCTTGGGGACAGCCAGGACACGTCCTGAACTGATGGACACCTGAGCCAGGGGACAGCAGGGACGTGTCCAGTGCTTGGGGACAGTGTGGTGACATCTCCTGAACCGATGGGACAGCGTGGGGACACTTCCTGAACTGATGGACACCACAGGGACGTGTCCTGAGCCTGGGGACACCACGGGGACACATCCAGTGCTTGGGGACAGTGTGGGACATGTCCTGAACCAAGGGACACGTTCTGGACTGATGGACAGCGGGGACAGACTGATGGACACCTCCTGAGCCTGGGGACACCACGGGGACACCGTCCAGTGCTTGGGGACAGCCCAGGGACGTGTCCTGAGCCTGGAGACACCACGGGGACACGTCCAGTGCTTGGGGACAGCCAGGACACGTCCTGAACTGATGGACACCTGAGCCAGGGGACAGCAGGGACATGTCCAGTGCTTGGGGACAGCGGGGACACGTCCTGAACCAAGGGACACGTCCTGGACTGAGGGACACCTGAGCCTGGGGACAGCAGGGACGTGTCCAGTGCTTGGGGACAGCAGGGACAGACTGATGGACACCTCCTGAGCCTGGGGACACCACAGGGACGTGTCCTGAGCCAGGGGACACCACGGGGACACGTCCAGCGCTTGGGGACAGCCAGGACACGTCGTGAACTGATGGACAGCGTGGGGTCACAGCCTGAGCTGGGGACAGCAGGGGGACACGTCCAGCGCTTGGGGACAGCGTGGTGACACCTCCCAAACCGATGGGACAGCGTGGGGACACTTCCTGAACTGATGGACACCCCAGGGACGTGTCCTGAGCCTGGGGACAGCAGGGACGGACCGATGGACACCTCCTGAGCCTGGGGACACCACGGGGACACGTCCAGTGCTTGGGGACAGTGTGGGGACAGTGGGGACACGTCATGAACCAAGGGACACGTCCTGGACTGAGGGACACCTGAGCCAGGGGACAGCAGGGACGTGTCCAGCGCTTGGGGACACAACAGGGACACATCCAGCGCTTGGGGACACCGTGGTGACACCTCTTGAACCGATGGGACAGCGTGGGGACACTTCCTGAACCGATGGACACCACAGGGACGTGTCCAGTGCTTGGGGACAGTGTGGGACGTGTCCTGAGCCAAGGGACATGTCCTGGACTGAGGGACACCTGAGCCTGGGGACATCACGGGGATACGTCCAGTGCTTGGGGACAGTGTGGTGACACCTCTTGAACCGATGGGACAGCGTGGGGACACTTCCTGAACTGATGGACACCACAGGGACGTGTCCTGAGCTGGGGACAGCGGGGACACGTCCTGAACCAAGGGACACGTCCTGGACTGAGGGACACCTGAGCCAGGGGACAGCAGGGACGTGTCCAGTGCTTGGGGACAGACTGATGGACACCTCCTGAGCTGGGGACACCATGGGGACACCGTCCAGTGCTTGGGGACAGCCGGGACACGTCCTGGACTGAGGGACACCTGAGCCAGGGGACAGCAGGGACGTGTCCTGAGCCTGGGGACAGCGTGGGACAGACTGATGGACACCTCCTGAGCTGGGGACACCACGGGGACACGTCCAGTGCTTGGGGACAGTGTGGGGACAGCGGGGACACGTCCTGAACCAAGGGACACGTCCTGGACTGAGGGATGCGTCCAATGCTTGGGGACACCACGGGGACGTGTCCTGAGTCTGGGAACACCATGGGGACACCATCCAATGCTTGGGGACAGCGGGGACAGATTGATGGACACCTCCTGAGCCTGGGGACACCACAGGGACGTGTCCTGAGCCTGGGGACACCACGGGGACACGTCCAGTGCTTGGGGACAGTGGGGACACGTCCTGAACCAAGGGTCACCTCCTGAACTGATGGACAGCGGGGACAGACTGATGGACACCTCCTGAGCCAGGGGACATCACGGGGACACCGTCCAGCGCTTGGGGACAGCGTGGTGACACCTCCCAAACCGATGGGACAGCGCGGGGACACTTCCTGAACCGATGGACACCACAGGGACGTGTCCTGAGCCTGGGGACAGCGGGGTCACGTCCTGAACTGATGGACAGCGTGGGGTCACGGCCTGAGCTGGGGACACCACGGGGACACGTCCAGTGCTTGGGGACAGACTGATGGACACCTCCTGAGCCAGGGGACACCATGGGGACACGTCCAGCGCTTGGGGACACCGTGGTGACACCTCTTGAACTGATGGGACAGCGCGGGGACACTTCCTGAACTGATGGACACCCCAGGGACGTGTCCTGAGCCTGGGGACAGCGGGGACACGTCCAGCGCCTGGGGACAGTGTGGGACATGTCCTGAACCAAGGGACACCACAGGGACGTGTCCTGAGCTTGGGGACAGTGGGGACAGACCGATGGACACCTCCTGAGCCTGGGGACACCATGGGGACACGTCCAGTGCTTGGGGACAGTGTGGGACATGTCCTGAACCAAGGGACATGTTCTGGACTGAGGGACACCTGAGCCAGGGGACACCATGGGGACACGTCCAGTGCTTGGGGACAGTGTGGGACAGCGGAGACACGTCCTGGATTGATGGACACCTCCTGAGCCTGGGGACACCACGGGGACACGTCCAGTGCTTGGGGACAGACTGATGGACACCTCCTGAGCCAGGGGACACCATGGGGACACTGTCCAGCGCTTGGGGACACCCCAGGGACGTGTCCTGAGCCAGGGGACACCATGGGGACACCGTCCAGTGCTTGGGGACAGCGGGGACACGTCCTGAACCAAGGGTCACCTCCTGAACTGATGGACAGCGGGGACAGACTGATGGACACCTCCTGAGCTGGGGACACCACAGGGACGTGTCCAGTGCTTGGGGACAGCGTGGTGACACCTCTTGAACTGATGGGACAGCGTGGGGACACTTCCTGAACTGATGGACACCACAGGGACGTGTCCTGAGCCAGGGGACACCATGGAGACACATCCAGCGCTTGGGGACAGCGGGGACATGTCCTGAACCAAGGGACACGTCCTGGACTGAGGGACACCTGAGCCTGGGGACATCACGGGGACACGTCCAGTGCTTGGGGACACCACAGGGACGTGTCCAGTGCTTGGGGACAGCAGGGACAGAGCGATGGACACCTCCTGAGCTGGGGACACCATGGGGACGTGTCCTGAGCCTGGGGACATTGGGGACACCTCCTGAACCAAGGGACACGTTCTGGACTGAGGGACACCTGAGCCAGGGGACACCAGGGGGACACGTCCAGTGCTTGGGGACAGCAGGGACAGACTGATGGACACCTCCTGAACCGATGGACACCACAGGGACGTGTCCTGAGCCTGGGGACACCACAGGGACACGTCCAGCGCTTGGGGACAGCCAGGACACGTCCTGAACTGATGGACACCTCCTGAGCCTGGGGACATCACGGGGACACGTCCAGTGCTTGGGGACAGCCGGGACAGATTGTGAACCGATGGACACCTCCTGAGCTGGGGACACCACAGGGACGTGTCCTGAGCCAGGGAACACCACGGGGACACGTCCAGTGCTTGGGGACAGACTGATGGACACCTCCTGAGCCTGGGGACACCAGGGGGACGTGTCCTGAGCCAGGGGACACCATGGGGACACAGCCAGTGCTTGGGGACAGTGGGGACACGTCATGAACTGATGGACACCTGAGCCTGGGGACAGCAGGGACGTGTCCAACGCTTGGGGACAGCGGGGACAGATTGTGAACCGATGGACACCTCCTGAGCCAGGGGACACCACGGGGACACGTCCAGCGCTTGGGGACAGCGTGGGACAGACTGATGGACACCTCCTGAACCGATGGACACCACAGGGACGTGTCCTGAGCCTGGGGACAGCAGGGACGGACCGATGGACACCTCCTGAGCCTGGGGACATTGGGGACAGCGGGGACATGGCCTGAGCCAAAGGACAGTGGTGACACCTCCTGAACTGATGGACAGCGTGGGGACACCTCCTGAGCCTGGGGACAGCGTGGGGACACTTCCTGAGCCAAGGGGACACCCCGGGGACACCCCAGGGACACCCCAGGGACACCCCAGGGAGGGGAACCTCGGGGGCTGCTCCACCCCCGCTGCTGATTTTTTAATTATTTCCTCATTAAAACCCCCCCCTGGGTTTGGTTCGGTTCGGTTTGGCTCTGCTGTGGGGGGAGGGGCGGCAGGGGACATCCCCACCCCCACCCCGCCTGGGCACTCGGCCAAGTGACCCCTGAGTGACCCCTGAGTGACCCCTGAGTGACCCCTCAACCACTGACCAGGGACTGACCCCGCTGGGCTGGATCCGGTTCGTTCCGGTTTTTTCCCAGTTTATTCTGGTTTTTTCCGGTTCATTCCAGTTTATTCCGGTTTTTTCCGGTTCGTTCCGGTACATTCCGGTTTAGTCTGGTTCATTCTGGTTTTATTCCGGTTTTTTCTGGTTTTATTTCAGTTTTTTTCTGGTTTTATTCCGATTTTATTCCGATTTTATTCCATTTTTTCCCAGTTTATTCTGTTTTATTCCGGTTTTATTCCGGTTTTATTCCGGTTTTATTTCGGTTTTATTCCGGTTTTTTTCCAGTTCATTCCGGCTCCCGCCCCTCCCCCGCCCCCACCCCCTTTCCCCCCGCCCCTCCCCCCTCCTCCTGGGATTCCCCCCCCCTCACCCCGGGGTGGGGGAGGGGCCGAAGGTCAGAGTTCACAGCCTCCAAAGAGGGGGGGGAGGGGGGTCCCCAGTGTCCGGCGGGGGCTGGGCTGGGTCATTTTGGGTCATTTTGGGCAGTTTTGGGCAGTTTTGGGTCATTTTGGGCCGGTTCCTGCAGCCATTTCCGCCATTTTGGGCCATTTTGGGGCCATTTTCACCCATTTCGGGCCAGGCTGGGTCCATTTTGGGGCCATTTTCACCCATTTTGGGCCAGGCTGGGTCCATTTTGGGGCCATTTTGGGCCATTTTGGGCCAGGACGGGTCCATTTTGGGGCCATTTTCACCCATTTTGGGGCCATTTTCACCCATTTTGGGCCGGGCTGGGTCCATTTTGGGGCCATTTTCACCCATTTTGGGGCCAGGACGGGTCCATTTTGGGGCCATTTTCACCCATTTTGGGGCCATTTCACCCATTTTGGGCCAGGCTGGGTCCATTTTGGGGCCATTTTCACCCATTTTGGGCCAGGCTGTGTCCATTTTGGGGCCATTTTCACCCATTTTGGGCCAGGCTGTGTCCATTTTGGGGCCATTTTCACCCATTTTTGGGCCAGGCTGGGTCCATTTTGGGGCCATTTTCACCCATTTTGGGGCCATTTTCACCCATTTTGTGCCAGGACAGGTCCATTTTGGGGCCATTTTCACCCATTTTAGGGCCATTTTCACCCATTTTGGGGCCACTTTCACCCATTTCGGGCCAGGCTGGGTCCATTTTGGGGCCATTTTCACCCATTTTGGGCCAGGACGGGTCCATTTTGGGGCCATTTTCACCCATTTTGGGCCGGGCTGGGTCCATTTTGGGGCCATTTTCACCCATTTTGGGGCCATTTTCACCCATTTTGGGCCAGGCTGGGTCCATTTTGGGGCCACTTTCACCCATTTTGGGGCCATTTTCACCCATTTTGGGTCCATTTTGGAGCTCCCCTCTGCCATTTTCTGCCTGGCTGGGTCCATTTTGTGCCATTTTGTGCCATTTTGTGCCATTTCCTGCTGCTTTTGGCCCATTTCGTGCCGGGCTGGGTCCATTCTGAGCCGCTTTTTGCCCATTTTTGGCCATTTTCGCCCATTTTTTGGGCCAGGACGAGCTCCTCTGTGCCATTTTCTGCCAGGCTGGGTCCATTTTGGGCCATTTTAAGCTGATTTTGGCCGTTTTTGTGCCGTTTCCACCCATTTCGAGCCAAGATTGGTCAGTTCTGAGCCATTTTGAGCCGCTTTCGACCCATTCTGTGCCATTTTCACCCATTCTGGGCCAGGATAAATCCATTTTTGCCCATTTTGAGCCCTTTTCCCCCTTTTTGTACCAACTTGTGTCCATTTTGGGCCATTTTAAGCTGATTTTGACCCATTTTGTGCCGTTTCCACCCATTTCGTGCCGGGATGGGTCCATTTTGTGCCGTTTTCACCCATTTTGAACCAGGACGACTCCACTTCGACCCATTTCAACCCCCTTTCCACCCATTCTGTGCCATTTTCACCAATCCTGGGCCAGGATGAGTCCATTTTTGGCCATTTTCGAGCTCCTTTTGACCCATTTTGAACCCAGTTGTGTCCATTTTGGGTCGTTTTAAGCCGATTTTGACCCATTTTGTGCCGTTTTCACCCATTTTGTACCAAGTTGTGTCCATTTTGGGCCATTTTAAGCTGATTTTGGCCCATTTCGTGCCAGGATGGGTCCATTTTGTGTCGTTTTCACCCATTTTGAACCAGGATGAGTCCATTCTTTGCCATTTTCGAGCCCCTTTTGACCCATTTTGAACCAAGTTGGGTCCATTTTGGGCCATTTTAAGCTGATTTTGGCCCATTCTGTGTCATTTTCACCCATTTCGTGCCAGGATGGGTCCATTTTGTGCCGTTTTCACCCATTTTGAACCAAGTTGGGTCCATTTTGGGCCATTTTAAGCTGATTTTGGCCCATTCTGTGCCGTTTTCACCCATTTTGAACCAAGTTGGGTCCATTTTCGAGCCCCTTTTGACCCATTTTGAACCAATTTTTGCCCATTTTGGGTCGTTTTGAGCCCCTTTTGACCCATTCTGTGCCATTTTCACCAATTCTGGGCCAGCATGAGTCCATTTTTTGTCATTTTCAAGCCCCTTTTGACCCATTTTGAACCCAGTTGTGTCCATTTTGGCCCATTTTGTGCCGTTTTCACCCATTTCGAGCCAAGATTGGTCAGTTCTGAGCCGTTTCGAGCCGCTTTCGACCCATTCTGTGCCATTTCCACCCATTTTTGCCCATTACACGCTCCTTTCGACCCATTTCGAGCCCTTTTCGTCCATTTTGAACCATGTTAGGTCAGTTCTGAGCCATTTTAAGCCGCTTTCGACCCATTCTGTGCCATTTCCACCCATTTTTTCACCAAAACCGACCTCCTCACCCCAAACCTCCCCCCCCGCCTCTTCCCCACCCCCCCCCCCTCACTCCCCCATCCCCTCCCCCTCCTCCCCTCCCCCACCACCACCGCACCCCCCCCTCCCCGCCAGGTGCCTCCTCAACCTCCCCGGCCCGGCGAATCGCCTCCGGCACCGCCGGCACCGCCACCTCCTCCGGTGACCCCGCAGGTGCCGGGCGATGGCGCCCAGGTAGAAGAATCCCTTCCCGCAGCGCTCGCACCGGTAAAGCCGCTCGCCCAGGTGAGCCCTCCGGTGTTCCAGAAGGTTCCCCCGGTACCGAAAGCTCTGCCCGCAGGTCCGGCAACGCCTCGGCCTGCCGGGGCCGTGCCGGCGTTGGTGCTCGGCCAAACCGGCGGCGTGAGCGCAGCGCTTGGCGCAGAGCGGGCAGCGCGGCGGGCGTGGCCGCATCGCACACCTGAGCGGGCGCGGCCTCCGGGCGGGGCAGCACCGCCGGTGCCGCCTTAGCAAAGCCGGGCACCAAAAGCTTCGCCCGCAAGCCCGGCAACCCCGCCGGTGCCGCCGGCGATGCCGAAACAACTCGTAGGCGCCGCCGCAACGCCGGCCGCACGCCCCGCATGCCCGGCCCCGCCCGGCCAGGTGCGCCAGGTGAGCGTATTTATGCGTCACCAAACCCAGGAAACGCTTGAAGCTGCGGCCGCAGGTGGTGCAGGCGAAACGCCGGGCGCTGGGCGCCGACGGCGGCTCCTCCTCCGCCGGATCCGCGGCCGAATCGCCGGCGGCGACATCACCGGGCGGCATCGGCGCCGCCGCCGCCTGCGCCAGGCGCTGCCACACCAAATTCTCCAAAAACCCCAACACCTGCCCGCAACCCTCGCAGCCGTGCGGCCGCTCCGGCGCCGCCTCGGCGTGACGCTCCGGTTGAACCGGCACCGCCGCTCGGTGAACCTGCCGGTGCCGCGTCAGGCTCTGCGGGTAACCGAAAGCTTTGCCGCAGAGCTCGCAGCGGTAAGGCCGCTCCCGGGTGTGAACCACCCGGTGCTTGCGCAGGTGGAAGCTCTCCCGGAAGCGTTTGCCGCAGACGCCGCACTGGTGCGGCTTCTCGCCGGTGTGGATCCTCTCGTGCCGCCGCAGCGTCTCCCGCCGGCCGAAAGCTCGACCGCAAACCCCGCAACCAAAACTCCGCCCGCCAGCGCCGCTTGTGCCGTTCCTGGTTGTGTTGCCGGGCTCGGCGTGGGCGCGGCGGTGCCGCACCAAACTCTGCGGCGCGGCGTAGGCTTTGCCGCACAGATCGCAGCGGTGCGCCGGCCCGGCGCCGCCGTGCCCGGCTTGGTGCCTCAACAAACAAGCCGGGTCGCGGAATTCCTTGCCGCAGACGCCGCAGGGGAGGCGGTGCCGCGGTGGTTGTGCCGTGGCGTTACCGGCACTGTGGGTTTTGCCGTGGCGGGTCAGGCTCTCGCGGCGGTTGAAGGCGCGGCCGCAGGCGGCGCAGGCGAAGGGTTTCTCGCCGGTGTGGATGATCTGGTGCTGCGCCAGGTGGCTCGGCTTCTTGAAGGATTTCCAGCACAGCGGGCAGCTCAGCGGCGCCTCGGCAACGCCGCCGCCCGGTGCCAGGAGAACCGCCCCCGGCACCGGCACCGGCACCGCCCCCGGCACCGGCACCACGCCCACCACGCCGTTGGCGGCGCCGGCGGTCACCACGCCCAGCCCGGCGGTCACTCTGCCGGTCAGCGCGCTCAGGTTGGTTACCACGGTGACGCCGTTGACCCCGCCCGCCCTGGCGGCCGCCGCGGTGACGTCGTTGGTCGCCGGGTTGACCCCGTTGACCTCGGTGGTCATGGCGTTGACCCCGCCGTTGACCCCGCCGCTGACCCCGGCGCTGACCCCTGCGGCCGCCTCGGCGCCGGGCTGGCGGTGGCAGCGCCGGTGCCGCACCAGGCTGGAGCCGTGGCTGTAGGCGCGGCCGCAGGTCCGGCACTGATGAGGCCGCGCTTCGGCGCCGGTTCCGCTGCTGACGCTTCCGGTTCCGCCGGCGCTACTTCCGGTTCCGGTGCTAACACTTCCGGTTCCGGCGTTCCCAGCCCCGGTATTACAACTTCCACTTCCGGTATTTCCACTTCCGGCATTACAACTTCCGGTTCCGGCGCTACAAGCTCCCGTTCCACCATTTCCGGTTCCGGTACCACAACTTCCGGTCCCGGCGTTACCACTTCCGGTTCCGGTATTAACGTTTCCGGTGCCGGGATTTCCGGTACTTCCGGGTTGAGCCGGGCCCTGCCGGGCTCCCCCCGCCCCCCCCCGGGGGCAGCCCCCGCAGGGCGGGAAGCGCCGCTCCGCCAGGAACCGGAGCCGCCGGAAGAACCCGCGGGGGGACGGCGGCGGCGCCGGCTCCTCCCCCCCCCGCGGCGCTTCCGGTTTCAGGCTCCCGAACAGCGGGTGGGGGTGGGGCCCCGACAGATCCACGATGCCCCACGGAGGAGGCGGAGGGGGAGGGTGGGGGGAGGGGAAAGCCCCCCCCGCCGCCTCCAGCAGCGGCTGCGGTGGGGGAGGGGGCGGCAGCGGCGGCGGGAAAGGGGAACCCCCTAAAGCCCCGCCCCCTCCTAAAGCCCCGCCCCCTCCTCCCAAAGCCCCGCCCCCTCCCGGAGCCCCCTCGGGTTTTTTGGAGGAGGACGGAGCGGGGGGAGGGGCGGCGGGGGGAGGCTCCGGTTTGTGTTTGGGGGGGAGGGGCCCGCGCTCGAAAGAGGGGGAGGGGGAGGGGTGGTACTCGAAGTGGGGCGGGGGGAGGGGCAGCGCTTTGGGGGGGGGCTCGAAAGGCTCCGGTGGTGGGGGGGGTGGGGGTGGGGGAGGGGCGGGGGGCTCGGAGGAGCGCTGGTGGGTGAGGAAATCCAGGAAATCGAAGGGGTAGGCCGGGAAGGGGGCGCCCTCGTCCGTCACGTTCGCCTCCATCACCGGGGGGGGGGGGGTCGGGGGGTGGGGGGGGGGGGTCGGTGACTCACCGGGGTGGGGGTGGGGAGGGGGGTCCCGATCCCCGCTCGGGGCCCGGGGCCCGGACGCTCCGCCCCCTCCGCCGGAAGCGGAAGCGGAAGCGGCGCGCGGGGGAGGTCACGTGAGGAGGAAGGCGCCGCCTCTCGCTTTCCCCGCCCCCCATCTCTCCCTCCCGCCCCGTTTTATTTCCCAAGAGACATCGCGATTCTCCCCCCTCCCCCCACCGGAACCGGGACCCCCCGAAAGGCCCCAAAAAGCGCGGGGGAGGAGGAGGAGGCGGGGTTTGCCCACATCCAAGATGGCGGCGGCGGCGCCTCCCTCGCCAAGATGGCGGCCGCAGACAAGATGGCGGCGCTTGCCCTCAACAAAGATGGCGGCCATGAAGGAAAGGGGGGGTGAACTCCCGCGACCAATCAGAAACGCCCAGCAAGGCTTGGCCACGCCTCCCGGTCACTCCGGAGTGGGAAAAAGGGAATTTGGGGAAGGGTCGGGGGCTCTGTGACGTCACCGGGGGAATCCCCACCTCCCCCCAGCCGCCATTTTACCGGCGCGGCCCCTTTAAGGGCTCCGGCACGTGCCGCCCCGCGTGCTGCCGGGCCCCGCCCGCTCCCCATTGGCCAAAACTGGGTCAGGCCCCGCCCCTCCGCGCGCCTCCGCATTGGCCCAATCTAGGTCAGGCCACGCCCCCCGCATGGCCGCGCCGCCTGACCGCGGCCACGCCCCCTACAGGCTCATTGGCTGCGCCGGGCTCCGAAGGCGTGGCCAGAGCAAGGGGGCGGGGCTTCTTCTAGTCCGTGAAGGGGCGGGGCTTATTTTCTTTTGGGGGCGCGGCCTGGGTTGGCGCCGACCAATGGGAAGCGCGCAGCGTGCGCGGGGTTTGTTTTGGGGTGGGCGTGGCTAACGCAGCGGGCGAGCGGGGATTGGCCGGCAGAGAGGAGAGGCGGGGCCAGGCTCGGCCACGCCTCTTTTCCCGGGAGCAGCGCCCCCCCGCGGGGCTCGGGCCGAGGGCACCGGGACCCACCCGGGAGCAGGTGGGGAACGAACCGGGACCGGGACCGGGACCGAACCGGGACCGAACCGGGACCGGGACCGGGGGGGGGACACCGGGACCGGGACCGGACCGGGGGGGACAACGGGACCGGGGAGAGGTGGGGAACGAACCGGGACCGGGACCGGGATACCGGGACCGGGGGGGGACACCGGGACCGGGATACCGGGACCGGGGGGGGACACCGGGACCGGTACCAGGACCAGCACCGGGACCGGGGGGGAGGACGCTGGGACCGGGACCGGTACCGGGGGTAATACCGGGACCAGCACCGGTACCGGCACCGGGGACAAGGGATAGGGGGCGACACCGGCACTGGGACCAGGACCGGACCGGGGACACCGGGACCGGGGGGAGTGACACCGGGACCGGGACCAGAACCGGACCCGGGACGGGGGAGGCGACACCGGGATCAGAACCGGGGGGGGTAACACCGGCACCGGGACCAGAACCGGACCGGGACCGAGGGGGTGATACGGGAACGGGGACACCGGGACTGGGGGGGCGACACCGGGACCAGAACCGGACCGGGACCGGGGGGGTTACACCGGCACCGGGACCAGAACCGGACCGGGGGGTGACACCGGTACCGGGGACACCGGGACCGGGGGGGTGACACCGGGACCAGAACCGGACCGGGACCGAGGGGGTGATACGGGAACGGGGACACCGGGACCGGGGGGGTGAAGCCGGCACCGGGACCAGAACCGGACCGGGACCGGGGGGGTGACTCCGGTACCGGGACCAGAACCGGACCGGGACCGAGGGGGTGACACCGGTACCGGGGACACCGGGACCGAGGGGGTGACACCGGGACCAGAACCGGACCGGGACCGAGGGGGTGACACCGGGACCGGGGACACCGGGACCGGGGGGGTGACACCGGGACCGGGGACACCGGGACCCCCCCCCCGGTCCCCTCCCCCACCCCGGGGGGGTTCACCCGAGGTGAAGCCGCACGTGGGGGCGGGGGATCCCCCCACGTGACCGCGGCACGTGCGGCCCGGGCCCCGCCCCCTCCCCGTGTCTTCCCTACGGGTCACGTGGGGCGGTCACGTGGCCGGGAGTTTTTGGGGACATCCCCACCCCCCCCCCCCAAAAAAAATCTGGGAGGGGCGGGGGGGGGAGGGGTTGGGGGGGTTTTGGGGGAAATTTGGGGGATTTTGGGGAATTTTGGGGGGAATTTTGGGAGGAATTTTGGGGAATTTTAGGGGGAAATTTGGGGGAATTTTGGGGAATTTTAGGGGGAATTTTGGGGAATTTTGGGGAATTTTAGGGGGAATTTTGGGAGGAAATTGGGGAATTTTAGGGAGAATTTTGAGAGGAATTTTGGGGAATTTTGGGGAATTTTGGGGAATTTTAGGGGGAATTTTGGGGAATTTTAGGGGGAAATTGGGGAATTTTAGGGGGAATTTTGGGGAATTTTAGGGAGAATTTTGGGGGGGAATTTTGGGGAATTTTAGGGGGAAATTGGGGGAATTTTGGGGGGAATTTTGGGGGAAATTGGGGAATTTTAGGGGAAAATTTTTAGGGGAATTGGGGAATTTTGGGGAAAATTGGGGATTTTTAGGGGAAATTGGGGAATTTTGGGGGAATTTTGGGGAGAATTTTGGGGAATTTTAGGGGGAATTTTGGGGAATTTTAGGGGGAATTTTGGGGGAAATTGGGGAATTTTAGGGGGAATTTTGGGGAATTTTAGGGGGAATTTTGGGGAATTTTAGGGGGAATTTTGGGGGGAATTTTAGGGGGAATTTTGGGGGGAAATTGGGGGAATTTTGGGGGGAATTTTGGGAGGAATTTTGGGGAATTTTGGGGGGAAGTTTTGGGGGGAATTTTGGGGAATTTTAGGGGGAATTTTGGGAGGAATTTTGGGGAATTTTGGGGAGAATTTTGGGGAATTTTAGGGGGAAATTTGGGGGAATTTTGGGGAATTTTTGGGGCAAATTGGGGAATTTTAGGGGGATTTTGGGGAATTTTAGGGGGAATTTTGGGGAATTTTAGGGGGAATTTTTGGGGAATTTTAGGGGGAATTTTGGGAGGAATTTTGGAGAATTTTAGGGGGAATTTTGGGGACTTTCGGGGAATTTTAGGGGGAAATTGGGGAATTTTGGGGGAATTTTGGGGAGAATTTTGGGGAATTTTAGGGAGAATTTTGAGAGGAATTTCGGGGAATTTTAGGGGGAAATTGGGGGAATTTTGAGAGGAATTTTGGAGAATTTTAGGGGGAATTTTGGGGAATTTCGGGGAATTTTAGGGGGAAATTGGGGAATTTTAGGGCATTTTGGGCAGATTTTGGGGGCATTTTTATGATGAGGATTTGGGGCATTTCGGAGGGAATTTGGGGCATTTTAAATGAAAGATTTTGGGGCATTTTGGGGGCACTTTGAAGACAAAAATTCGGGGTTTTTTGGGGGGAATTTGGGGGATTTTGGGCGGAATCTGAGGCTTTTTTAGGACGAGGATTTTGGGGCGTTTTGGGCAGAATTTGGGGCATTTTGGGGGCATTTTTAAGCCAAGGATTTTGGGGCGTTTTGGGCAGAATTTGGGGCATTTTGGGGCATTTTTAATTTAAGGATTTTGGGGGAATTTGGGGCATTTTTAATTTAAGGATTTTGGGGCGTTTTGGACAGAATTTGGGGCATTTTGGGGCATTTTGAAGTTGAGAATTTGGAATATTTTGGGGGAATTTGAGGCTTTTTTAGGACGAAGATTTTGGGGCATTTTAAACAGAATTTTGGGCATTTTGGGGGCATTTTTAAGCCAAGATTTTGGGGCATTTTTGGGGTATTTTGGGCAGATTTTGGGGGCATTTTTAGGACGAGGATTTGGGGAATTTTGGGCGGAATTTGGGGCATTTTAAATGAAAGAATTTGGGGCATTTTGGGGGCACTTTGAAGACAAAAATTCGGGGTTTTTTGGGGGGAATTTGGGGGATTTTGGGCGGAATCTGAGGCTTTTTTAGGATGAGGACTTTGGGGCGTTTTGGGCAGAATTTGGGGCATTTTGGGGGCATTTTTAGGCTGAGGATTTTAGGGCGTTTTGGGGGAATTTGGGGCAATTTGTGAGGATTTTGGGGCATTTTTAGGGCGAGGATTTGGGGCATTTTGGGGGAATTCAGGGCATTTTAAGTGAAAGAATTTGGGGCATTTTGGGGGCATTCTGAAGACAAAAATTTGGGGTATTTTGGGGGAATTTGGGGCATTTTTAGGCTGAGGATTTGGGGCATTTTGGGCAGAATTTGGGGCATTTTGGGGCCATTTTTAATTTAAGGATTTTGGGGCGTTTTGGGCAGAATTTGGGGCATTTTGGGGGAATTTGGGGCAATTTGTGAGGATTTTGGGGCATTTTTGGGACGAGGATTTGGGGCATTTTGGGGGAATTCAGGGCATTTTAAGTGAAAGAATTTGGGGCATTTTGGGGGCATTCTGAAGACAAAAATTTGGGGTATTTTGGGGGAATTTGGGGCATTTTTAGGCTGAGGATTTGGGGCATTTTGGGCAGAATTTGGGGCATTTTGGGGCCATTTTTAATTTAAGGATTTTGGGGCATTTTGGGCAGAATTTGGGGCATTTGGGGGCATTTTTAATTTAAGGATTTGGAGCATTTTGGGCAGAATTTGGGGCATTTTGGGGGCATTTTTAAGCCAAGAATTTGGGGCATTTTGGGGGCATTCTGAAGACAAAAATTTGGGGGATTTTGGGGGAATTTGGGGCATTTTTAGGCTGAGGATTTTAGGGCATTTTGGGCAGAATTTGGGGCATTTTGGGGCATTTTTAATTTAAGGATTTTGGGGCATTTTGGGCATTTTGGGGCATTTTTAATTTAAGGATTTTGGGGCATTTTGAGCAGAATTCGGGGCATTTTGGGGGAGGGGGCTCCAAAATTACTTTCCGGGGGGGGAGGGGACAAATCCCCCCACTCCCCCCGCCCCCCGTGACCCCCGTGACCCCCATGACCCCCCCATGACCCCCGTGACCCCCATGACCCCCCCATGACCCCCCCATGACCCCTCCCATGCCCCCTCCCCCCCCCAGGGATGGACGAGCCGGGCGGGAGCCGCGGGGGTTTCCTGGGGGTGGGGGTGGGGGTGGCGCCCCCGCCCCTCCCCCTCCCCCGCCCTGGGAGCGAGCCCCTCCCCCAGCCCCGCCCCCTCCCCCCATGGCGGGCGGGGGTCCCGAGCTGGAGTTCGTGGATCTGGATGAGTTCCTGCGGGAGCACGGGCTGCCCCCCAGCCCCCCCGAGCCCCCCGAGAGGGCCCCCGGTACCGGATGGGGGGGAGGGGGCTCCGGGGAATTTGGGGGGGGGGGGGCAGCGAGAATTTGGGGGGGGGTCAGAATTTGGGGAGGGGGTCCCTGGGGATTTGGGGAGAAAGGGAATTTGGGGGGGGAACCGGGAATTTGGGGAGGGGTCAGAATTTGGGGAGGGGGTGGGTTGGAATTTGGGGAGGGGTCAGAATTTGGGGAGGGGTCCCTGGGGATTTGGGGAGAAAGGGGAATTGGGAGGGGGGGGGCAGGAATTTGGGGAGGGGGTCCCTGGGGATTTGGGGAGAAAGGGGAATTTGGGGAGGGGGAACCGGGAATTTTGGGGAGGGGGGCAGCGGGAATTTGGGGAGGGGTCAGAATTTGGGGGGGGTGGGTTGGAATTTGGGGAAGGGGCAGAATTTGGGGGGGTGGGGGTCAGAATTTGGGGAGGGGGGCAGAATTTGGGGGAGGGGTCAGAATTTGGGGAGGGGGTCCCTTGGGATTTGGTGGGAAACGGGAATTTGGGGAGGGCGGGGTCAGAATTCGGGGAGGGGTCAGAATTCGGGGGGGGGGGTGGGTTGGAATTTGGGGAAGGGGCAGAATTTGGGGGGAGGGGGGGGAGGGGTCAGAATTTGGGGAGGGGGTCCCTTGGGATTTGGGGGGGGGGGGGCGTCCCAGGGAAAGGGGGGGGAGGGGGTATGGCGATAGAAATCGAACTAGAAGGCCGGTATCGCGATAGAAAGCTGGTGTCACGATAGAAAGCTGGTGTCGCGGTAGAATATTGCAATAGAAAGCCGGTATCGCGGTAGAAAGCCAGTATTGCAATAGAATATTGCGATAGAATATCGCGATAGAAAGCCAGGATCGCGATAGAAAGCCGGTATCGTGATAGAAAATCGCGACAGAAAGCCGGTATCACAGTAGAAAGCCGGTATCACGATAGAATATCGTGATAGAAAACCGGTATCGTGGTAGAAAGCCGGTATCGCAAGAGAGTATCGCGATAGAAAGCCGGTATTGTGATAGAGAGCCAATATCACGATAGAACATCGCGACAGAAAGCCGGTATCACAGTAGAAAGCCAATATCGCAGCAGAATATTGTGGTAGAAAGCCGGTATCGCAATAGAAAGCCAATATCACGATAGAGTATTGCGACAGAAAGCGGTATCACGACAGAAAGCCAATATCGCGATAGAATATCACAATAGAAAGCTGGTATCGCGATAGAAAACCAATATCGCAGTAGAAATATCGCGATAGAAAGCCAATATCGTGACAGAATATCGCGACAGAAAGCCGGTATCGCAATAGAAAGCCAATATCGTGATAGAATATCGCGATAGGAAGCCGGTATCACGGTAGAAAGCCAGTATCGCGCTAGAATATCGCGACAGGAAGCCAATATCGCGATAGAATATCGCGACAGGAAGCCGGTATCGCGATAGAGAACGGCTCTGCCCTTCCTCCCCCGCAGCCCCCGGCCCCCCCCGGGCCCCCCCGGAGGCGCCGCCCGAGGCCGAGGCGCTGGGGGGGGGTCCCGGGGGGGGCCCCGCCTTCGACCCCCGGCGGCTCCGCTTCTCGCAGGAGGAGCTGCGGCCGCAGCCGATCGCCCGCAAGGCCCGCAAGGTGCACGTGCCCGAGGAGCAGAAGGTGAGCCCGGGGGGGCCCAGGGGGGCTCGGGGGTTTTTGGGGATTTTTGGGGATTTTTTGAGATTTTTAAAAATTTTGGGGGATTTTTTTTGGATTTTTTAGGATTTTTAGAGGATTTTTTGGGGATTTTTTTGGGATTTTTTGAGGATTTTTGGGGGGGGTTTTGGGTATTTATTGGAGATTTTCTGAGGTTTTTTTGGGGATTTTTGGGGGATTTTTGGGGGGTTTTGGGGGGATTTTTTTTGGATTTTTTTGGGATTTTTTAGGATTTTTGGGGATTTTGTGGGATTTTTTGGGGGGATTTTTGGGGGATTTTTTTGATTTTTTGGGGGTTTTTTTGGGTTTTTGTGGGATTTTTGGGGATTTTTTGGGGATTTTTTAGGATTTTTTTGGGGATTTTTTGGAGATTTTTTTTTATTTTGTGGGGATTTTGGGGGGATTTTTTGGGGATTTCTGTGGGATTTTTTTTGATTTTTTGGGGGTTTTTTTTGGGTTTTTGTGGGATTTTTGGGGATTTTTAAGGGATTTTTTAGGATTTTTTGGGGGGATTTTTGGGGGATTTTTGGGGATTTTTTTTGTATTTTGGGGGGTTTTTTGGGGGATTTTTGGGGGATTTTTTTTGGGATTTTTTTTGGGATTTTTTAGGATTTTTGGGGATTTTTTTGGGATTTTTTTTTGGGATTTTTTTGGAAATTTTTGGGGATTTTTTTGGGATTTTTAGGGGATTTTTTTGGGATTTTTTTTGGATTTTTAAAAAATTTTTGGGGATTTTTTGGGATTTTTTTGGGATTTTTTAGGATTTTGGGGGATTTTTTTGGATTTTTTTGGATTTTTTAGGATTTTTTTGGAAATTTTTGGGGATTTTTTTGGGGATTTTTTGGGGATTTTTTTGGGGATTTTTTTTGATTTTTAAAAAATTTTGGGGGATTTTTTTTTGGAATTTATTGGTGATTTTTGGGGGAGGTTTGGGGATTCTTTGGGGATTTTTTGGGATTTTTGGGGGATTTTTGGGGATTTTTTTGGGGATTTTTGGGGGATTTTTTAAGGGATTTTTTAGGCATTTTTTGGGGGGATTTTTTTGGCAATTTTTTGGTATTTTTGGGGATTTTTTGGGGATGTGGAGGGGGGCAGTCGGCAGATGCCGCGTCCATCCCCTGCCCATCCCTGTGTCCATCCCTGACCCCTGTGACCCCGTGTCCATCCCGTGTCCATCCCTGTGTCCGTCCCTGACCCCTGTGACCCCGTGTCCTTCCTGTGTCCGTCCCTGTGTCCGTCCCTCTGTCCATCCCTCTGTCCATCCCGTGTCCGTCCCTGTGTCCATCCCTCTGTCCATCCCCTGGTCTGTCCCTGTGTCCATCCCCTGGTCTGTCCCTGTGTCCATCCCTCTGTCCATCCCTCTGTCCATCCCGTGTCCGTCCCTCTGTCCATCCCTCTGTCCATCCCGTGTCCGTCCCTGTGTCCGTCCCTCTGTCCATCCCCTGGTCTGTCCCTGTGTCCATCCCCTGGTCTGTCCCTGTGTCCATCCCCTGGCAGGACAAGAAGAACTGGAGCCCTGTGTCCATCCCGTGTCCATCTGTCCATCTCTAACCCCAATATCCATCTGTCTGTCCATAGGATGAGAAGTTCTGGAGCTGGCGCTCCCGGAACAACGCAGCGGCTGAAGGAGAACCAGATCCCTGTGTCCATCCCATGTGTCCATCTGTCCATCCCATGTGTCCATCTGTCCATCTCTAACCCCAATGTTCATCTGTCCATCTGTTCCAGGATGAGAAGTACTGGAGCCGCCGTTCCCGGAACAACGCCGCTGCCAAGCGCTCGCGGGACGCGCGGCGGCTGAAGGAGAACCAGATCCCTGTGTCCATCCCGTGTCCATCTGTCCATCTCTAACCCCAATGTCCATCTGTCTGTCCATCCCTGACCAATGTCCATCTCTCCCCAGGATGAGAAGTACTGGAGCCGCCGTTCCCGGAACAACGCGGCGGCCAAGCGCTCGCGGGACGCGCGGCGGCTGAAGGAGAACCAGATCCCTGTGTCCATCCCGTGTGTCCATCTGTCCATCCCATGTCCATCTGTCCATCCCATGTCCATCTCTAACCCCAGTGTCCATCTGTCTGTCCATAGGATGAGAAGTTCTGGAGCCGCCGTTCCCGGAACAACGCCGCGGCCAAGCGTTCCCGGGACGCGCGGCGGCTGAAGGAGAACCAGATCCCTGTGTCCATCCCGTGTGTCCATCTGTCCATCCCATGTCCATCTGTCCATCTCTAACCCCAATGTCCATCTGTCCATAGGATGAGAAGTACTGGAGCCGGCGTTCCCGGAACAACGCCGCGGCTGAAGGAGAACCAGATCCCTGTGTCCATCCCATGTGTCCATCTGTCCATCTGTAACCCCAGTGTCCATCTGTCCATCCCATGTCCATCCCGTGTCCATCTGTCCATCCCGTGTCCATCTGTCCATCCCTGTGTGTCCATCCCTGACCAGTGTCCATCTGTCCATCTCTCCCCAGGATGAGAAGTACTGGAGCCGCCGTTCCCGGAACAACGCCGCGGCCAAGCGCTCGCGGGACGCGCGGCGGCTGAAGGAGAACCAGATCCCTGTGTCCATCCCCATGTCCATCCCATGTCCATCTGTCCATCTGTCCATCTCTAACCCCACAATGTCCATCTGTCCATCTCTAACCCCAATGTCCATCTCTCCCCAGGATGAGAAGTACTGGAGCCGCCGTTCCCAGAACAACGCGGCGGCTGAAGGAGAACCAGATCCCTGTGTCCATCCCATGTGTCCATCTGTCCATCCCTGATCCCTGTGTCCATCCCATGTCCATCTGTCCATCTCTAACCCCCGTGTCCATCTCTCCCCAGGATGAGAAGTACTGGAGCCGGCGCTCCCGGAACAACGCCGCGGCCAAGCGCTCGCGGGACGCGCGGCGGCTGAAGGAGAACCAGATCTCGGTGCGGGCGGCCTTCCTGGAGCGGGAGAACGCCGCGCTGCGCCTGGAGGTCGCCGCCGCCCGCCGCGAGCTCCAGAGGTTCCGGGCTCTGCTGGCGCGGTACGAGGCGCGGCACGGGCAGATCTGAGAGAGGATCCTGGGGGAGCCGGAGCAGATCCAGGTGATCCAGAGCTGCTCCAGGTGATCCAGAGCAGATCCAGGTGACCCAGAGCAGATCCAGGTGATCCAGAGCAGCTCCAGGTGATCTGGGAGACAACCAGGGGATCCAGAACTGCCCCAGGTGATCCAGAACCGACCCAGAGCAACTCCAGGTGATCCAGAACTGCTCCAAGTGATCCAGAACTGCTCCAAGTGATCCAGAACTGCCCCAGGTGATCCAGGACCGACCCAGAGCAGCTCCAGGTGATCCAGAACTGCCCCAGATGATCCAGAGCAGATCCAGGATGGTTCCAAGAGATCCAGGATGGCCCCAGGTGATCTGGGATGGTTCCAAGTGATCCAGAGCAGCTCCAGGTGATCCAGAACTGAAACAGAACTGCCCCAGGTGATCCAGGACCAACCCAGAGCAGATCCAGGTGATCCAGAACTGCCCCAGGTGATCCAGGACGGCCCCAGGTGACACAGGACTGAACCAGGTGATCCAGAACTGCTCCAGGTGATCCAGGACCGACCCAGAGCAGCTCCAGGTGATCCAGAACTGCTCCAGGTGATCCAGAGCAGCTCCAGATGATCCAGGACCGACCCAGAACTGCTCCAGGTGATCCAGAACTGCTCCAGGTGATCCAGAACTGCTCCAAGTGATCCAGGACCAACCCAGAGCAGATCCAGGTGATCCAGAACTGCCCCAGGTGATCCAGAGCAGATCCAGGTGATCCAGGATGGTTCCAAGGGATCCAGAACTGCCCCAGGTGATCCAGAGCAGATCCAGGTGATCCAGAACTGCTCCAAGTGATCCAGAACTGCTCCAGGTGATCCAGAACTGCTCCAAGTGATCCAGAACTGCTCCAGGTGATCCAGGACCGACCCAGAGCAGATCCAGGTGATCCAGGACTGAACCAGGTGATCCAGAGCAGCTCCAGGTGATCCAGGACCGACCCAGAACTGCTCCAGGTGATCCAGAACTGCTCCAGGTGATCCACGACCGACCCAGAGCAGCTCCAAGTGATCCAGAACTGCCCCAGGTGATCCAGGATTGTTCCAAGTGATTTGGGACCGACCCCAAAGGATCTGGGACAGAACCAGGTGATCCAGAACTGCCCCAGGTGATCCAGGACTGCCCCAGATCCAAGCTCTGGGATTGGGATTTGGTGCCGGGATCCCCTCAGAAGCTCCAGCCCCGGGATCCCCCCCCTGGAGATCCAGAACCAGGATCCACCCCCGGGATCCACCCAGGAGATCCAGATCCGTGATCCACCCCCGGGATCCACCCAGGAGATCCAGAACCAGGATTTAGCACCGGGATCCACCCCTGGGATCCACCCCGGAATCAATCCCTGGGATCCACCCCCGGGATCCCGTGAGAAGATCCAGATCCGTGATCCACCCCCGGGATCCCACCCCTGGGATCCACCCAGGAGATCCAGAACCGGGATTTAGCACTGGGATCCACCCTGGGATCCACCCCCGGGATCCACCCCTGGGATCCCGTGAGAAGATCCAGATCCGTGATCCACCCCTGGGATCCACCCAGGAGATCCAGAACCGGGATTTAGCACCGGGATCCACCCCCGGGATCCACCCCCGGGATCCACAACCGGGATTTAGCACCGGGATCCACCCCTGGGATCCAGAACCAGGATCCACCCCTGGGATCCACCCCCCGGGATCCACAACCGGGATTTAGCACCGGGATCCACCCCTGGGATCCAGAACCAGGATCCACCCCTGGGATCCACCCCCGGGATGCACCCCGGGGATCCACCCAGAATCAATCCCTGGGATCCACCCCCGGGATCCACCCAGGAGATC